>ONZH01011173.1:0-232909 GCA_900303285.1 Rhinella marina
AAACAGGAGCCCCCAAACACATAAGTGAATTTCATGTTCATAGTGTTTAATGAACATGAACACGTTTAAATAATTAGCAAACTCTGAAAACTGTTGTGAATTGCCAGACCATATTATGAATATATCGTCAACAAATCGGAGGTAAAGACGTATCCAGGGGAGAAAAGGATTACAAACATTATAGACATATCTATACTCAAAACGGGCCAGATAGAGATTTGCCAAAGTACAAGCCACTGGTGTCCCCATGGCCGTCCCGAACAGCTGCCTATGCCACACTTCACCGAACCTAAAAGTGTTGTTTTTTAGTATACATAAAAGGGCCTCCTCAACAAAATTAACAATTGCCTCACTTTTATTCGTGCCTTGTAATATTTCACCAACGGTCCTCACACCTTCCTCTTGCGGGATACGGGTATAGAGGCTTTCGACATCCAAGGACACGAGTTGATACCCCTCCTGTAGAGATAAGCGAGCATGCTCGTTCGAGCTTGGTGCTCGTTCGAGTATTAGGGTACTTGTAAGTGCTCGCTGCTCGGACGAGTATCTCGCCATGCTCGAGGAAATGGCAACTTCCGCATCGTGCTTTTTAGGCGCCTAAAAACACAGCCAATCACAAGCCAGGAGACTCTGCGGTACACCCAGCATCACGTGGGGCCCTTACATGTCGATAGCAGGGATTGGCTGGCCTGATCAGGTGACCCTGGAATATACTACCGACTGGCCGCGGTGCTCGGCTCAGATGCTGTCTGGATGTCGTTAGGGATAGAGCTGCTGCGTTTCAGGGACAGTGTTAGGGCCTGCATTTAGTTCTCTGTTAGGCAGGGATCACCCACAAAGAACCCAACAGCCCTTCTAAGGGCTAGAAGACATTTTTTTTTTTGTCACTTGGCTGGCTGGCACTAGTAGTGCAGCTATCGCCATGTATAACCCCTTTTATTTTTTTATGTTATATCTCAGTGATACAAATCCATTGCACACAGCAGTGTGGAACCATTCTGTGTGTCACAGTTCAGTACACTCACTATTTTCTGTCCAGGTGACACTTTCTGTATGTCACCGAATACAACCAAGTCATTTGCTGCCTGTCACGTGTATGGCTTGATCCCAAAAATCTCTGTGCGACATTTGTCTGGGTCGCAGTCTAAATAGCTACCGTCAGTAGGGTGTCAGTTAGCTCTACGATAGTTTCTGCACGTCACGTTCCCAAAAAAACAAAACTAAAAAAAATATATAGAAAAAAAAATTAGTTGTTTTGTTGTTTTAGCTGAGTGATACAAATCCATTTCACACAGCTGCGTGTAACCTTTCTGTGTGTCACAGTTCAGCACACTCACTCCAAACCGTATATTCTGTCCAGGTGACACTTTCTGTACGTCACTAAATTAAACCAGACTGAACAAGTTTGTGGGTTTCAGTACACCAGGCCCATTTATTTTATTTTTTTTTTATAGAATACACTTATATACAGAAAATGTTGAACCCCAGGGCTAAGGGTCGAGGACGAGGGCGTGGGCGTGGCCATTCAATTACTGCAGGGGGCAGAGGCCGTGGTCCTGGGCAGGGTGAGACAGTACCTGCTGATGAGGGAGGTGTGGAACGCCGCAGAGCTACACTCCCTAGCTTCATATCTCAACTTACAGGGACACGTGGTAGAGGACTGTTGAAACCACAACAGTGCAAACAGCTGATCTTGTGGATTGCGGATAATGCTTCAAGTAATTTGTCCACCAGTCAGTCTTCCACGCAGTCCACCCACGTTACCCAAGGGAGCACTCCTCTGGCTCCTCCACCTCAACCTCCTTCCCCCCAGTCTGCCCCCTCCCAGGAAAATTTGGAATACGATCCGGCATACTCTCAGGAACTGTTTTCTGGACCCTTCCCAGAGTCACAAACCACTTCTCAGGTTGCTGCTGACCTCTTTCCCGATGCCCAAGTTTTCCAACTGTCGCAGTCTGTGGGTGATGATGATGATGATGACAATGTTGAGTTAGTGGAAGAAGTTTGTAAAGAGGTGTCGGACGATGAGGAGACACGGTTGTCAGACAGTGGTGAAGTTGTTGTAAGGGGAGGAATTCCGAGGGGGGAGCAGACTGAGGAATCGGAGGATGACGAGGTGACTGACCCAAGCTGGATTGATATGCCGAGTGAAGACAGTGCTTCTGAGGCGGAGGCGAGTGCTGCACCAGAACAGGTTGTAAGAGGCAGTGGTGTGGCCAGAGGGAGAAGCAGGGCCAGAGCTGGTGCATCAGCAGCAACTGTTTCACGTAGTGAAGCTCCCGTGGCGAAGCCTAGATGTTCGCAAGTCTGGAGGTTCTTTAAAGAAAGTGAGGATGACCGACAGACTGTGGTGTGCAACCTGTGCCACACCAGGATCAGCAGGGGTGCCACCACTACTAGTCTAACTAGCACTCATATGCCTGCGCATGCTGGTGGTGAACACCCCACTCAATGGAACCAAGGCCGTTCACCACCTCCTGCGGGTCACACCACTGCTCCTTCCCCTGTGTAACTCGCTGCCTCTGCTAGTCAACCCCCTGCGTCACTCGCTGCCTCTGCTAGTCAACCCCCTGCCCAGGACCCCGGCACGAGCGCCTCCCGCCGGAAAACCACACCTTCGCCTCCACGATCCTCCACAGTGTCCACCAATGTGTCCCAGCGCAGCGTTCAGCTGTCTTTACAGCAGACACTGGAGCGCAAGAGGAAATACAGTTCCACCCACCCACCCACAAGCCCTCAACGTCCACATCTCCAAATTGCTTAGCCTGGAGATGCTGCCCTATAGGCTGGTAGAGACCGAGGCCTTTCGCAATCTCATGGCGGTGGCTGCCCCTCGGTATTCGGTTCCCAGCCGCCACTATTTTTCCCGATGTGCCATCCCAGCCCTACACCAGCACGTGTCACAGAACATCATCCGTGCCCTGACCAACGCTGTTTCTGAGAAGGTCCACCTAACCACGGACACGTGGACAAGTGCTGCCGGGCAGGGACACTATATCTCACTGACGGCACATTGGGTTAACTTGGTGGAGGCTGGGACCAAGAATGACCCTGGGGCCGCTCATGTACTTCCCACACCGAGGATTGCGGGGCCTACCTCGGTCACGGTCTCTCAGACGTACTATGCCTCCTCCTCCTCCGACCCCTCCTCCTCCTCCACCGAATTACCATCCGCGGGCACGGCGCCTTCAGTCGGTAGCTCTAGGCGCAGCAGCAGTGCCGTGGGTAAGCGCCAACAGGCGGTGCTCAAACTGCTGAGCTTAGGTGACAAAAGGCACACCGCCCAAGAGCTGTTACAGGGCATCACGGCGCAGACCGATGTGTGGCTGGCACCGCTGAACCTCAAGCCAGGCATGGTTGTGTGTGACAACGGGCGTAACCTGGTGGCGGCTCTACAACTCGGCAGACTCACACATGTGCCATGCCTGGCCCACGTGTTCAATCTCATAGTTCAGCGGTTCCTCAAGACATACCCCAATCTGTCTGATTTGCTCACCAAGGTCCGCCGCATCTGTGCGCATTTCCGCAAGTCGACCACAGATGCTGCCACTCTCAGGGCAGCGCAGCGCCGCCTACAACTGCCCGCTCACCGACTGTTGTGCGACGTGCCCACGAGATGGAATTCTACATTAAACATGTTATCCAGAGTTTACCAGCAGCGCAGAGCGATTGTAGACTGCCAGATGTCAACTTCCACAAGAACTGGTAGTCAGGTCAGTCAGATTCCTCAAGTCTACAATGAGGAGTGGACGTGGATGTCTGATATCTGCCAGGTGTTGAGCAACTTTGAGGAGTCAACACAGATGGTCAGCGGCGATGCCGCCATTATCAGCCTCACCATCCCGCTGCTTTGCCTGTTGAAAAACTCACTGCTCAGCATCAAGTCGGATGCTTTGCGCTTGTCACAAGAGACGGTGGAGGAAGATACGTCGCTTGATAGCCAGAGCACCCTCCGGTCTGTTTCTCAGCGCGTATCGGAGGAGGGGGATGAGGATGAGGAGGAGAATGTCGGCGAGACATTAGAGGGTACCAGTGCTCAGTCCTTAACTCTTGAGCGTGTATGGGCTGAAGAGGAGGACTTGGAGGAGGAGGAAATGGAGAGTCAGGCCAGTGAGGAGAGGGAATTCTTGCGTGTTGGGACTCTGGCGCACATGGCAGACTTCATGTTAGGCTGCCTATCCCATGACCCTCGCGTTAGA
Organism: Rhinella marina; assembly: GCA_900303285.1. Classification (NCBI taxonomy): domain Eukaryota; kingdom Metazoa; phylum Chordata; class Amphibia; order Anura; family Bufonidae; genus Rhinella; species Rhinella marina. The sequence continues at coordinate 4,200 of ONZH01011173.1, forward strand.
AGAATTTTTTCAAACACCGATTACTGGGTGTTCACTCTCCAGGACCCACGGTACAAGCAGAACCTTTCCACTCTCATCCCTGCAGAGGAAAGGAGTATGAGAGTGCAGTGGGAAAGACACTCCCCTGGCCAGAGCAAGCTCTTTTTCCGTTTTCCGTGGTCGAAAAATCCATGAAATATAAGGTCCCAAGATAGGGGACGTATACGGTATTAAACTGAGAAGAATCAATACCATACCGAGCTATGCTCACCACTATACCACCAACAGCCACAGCAACTGATAAGAACAGATACTAAACTTGATGTCAGCTGCAGTGCCAGCATGAGCAGTGGTGTCACCTGCAGGCGGTGATGGACCTTCGTTGCCCTTAGTTGGGTGCTTCCCTAACATGTGATGGGTATTTGCATCACCTTTCTTGGTCTGGGTGAGCACAATTGCCATGAGGGTAACCACCAGGCTGTTGCCTGAGAATTTGGGGTAATGGTGGGATTAAGCAGCCTCAGAGGCATCCATGCATACTGCCCCTGCTGTTTCCTGTCCATTTCCGTGGTGTTTCCATCATTTTCTGAGGTTTCCAGGTTTTCACCCAGCCTTCCCTAGGCAGAGCCTTGGTCCCCTGCAAAAAATGCTCGAGTCTCCCATTGACTTCAATGGGGTTCGTTACTCGAAACGAGCACCCGAGCATCGGGAAAAGTTTGACTCGAATAACGAGCACCTGAGCATTTTAGTGCTCGCTCATCTCTACCCTCCTGCCACTGGAACGATTCCAGTGAGAGGAGGAGATCATTCGTGTCCCCGAGATATGCCGGTATATTCTTCAGTAAAGGTCTCAACAACCAGTCAACATATTTAGACAGAGGCTCGTTAGCCGAACCTATGCCCGCAACAATAGGGCAGCCAGGAGGGTTCACCAGTGACTTGTGAATTTTCGGCAAGAAATACCAAGAAGGTTTTACCGGATAGGGGAACAATAACCGTTCAGCTGTCTTCTTTGATAAAAAACCACATTCCACATACTTACGCAGAGGACTCCTAACTCCACCAGATATTTTAAATGTGGGATCCCCCTTTAGAACCTCATATACTTCAGTATTATCCAGTTGTCTATGGGCCTCGGATAGGTAGTATTCTCGGTTCAAAATCACCACGTTTCCCCCCTTATCTGCCGGTTTGATGACATACTCATCATGAGACTGTAATCATTTAATAGCCCTTTTCTCATTGGGCGGAATATTCTGTCGGGAGACAGGGTATGTCAACGCCTTCACCTCTCCTTTCTAATACCTTTCTATAAAAGTCTTAATACTACCACCGGCAGGCAAGGGGGGACAAAACGTGCTACTCACCCCCGCTCTACACATAGAAACCACCTCCTCAGTAGAATCTATAGGTGGCTGCATGCTCATATCCGTTAGGATCTCAAGGCAAGCCCGCTCCGTCTGGTCAAAATTGGCTGACACACTAAATCCCAAAGGGCCAATAGTGGCAGGTGTGTCGCCCTCTCTAATATCACGGACCGCAGCGGGCTTGCCTGCAAAAAACCTGCGGAGATTGAGCTTCCTTATGGCCTTAAATCAATTTCAAACTGTGCATAATCAAATTGTTCAACCAGGCTGAAATTCAGCCCTTTCTGTAACACTCTCATGCAATCACAAGGTAATGCGTCTCCCGTTAAATTCACAACTAGGTTATCATCCTGTATTCCCTTGGATTTAGGGACGGTTAACATCTCCAGGTCACTGGTTTTCTCTTTTGGGGTAATTTCCGATTGTCTCTTCTGCCCTTTTCTCCTCTTTCTTCTTCCTCTCTTTGTGCTTGGCCTAAGGGGGATTCAGAAAAGTCCATTTTCTCCAGATGTACTGATATAGATGTGTCGTCTGAAGCACTGGAATCAGAGTCTGTAGTCCAGAAATCACTCTTAGATCGGCGAATAGGTCTCCTTTTCCTCCTCCGCATATTAATATGCCAATCAAACACTTTACCAGTGTCATAGTCCAGCTTATCGCGGATAAACTTATCTCTTTTTTTCTCCTTAATATCCGCCTGCAGAACCACCAATTTTTTCTCTAAGCGTTTCTCAAACGTATTAAACTAACTCTCAGTTGTTCTTACTCATAGTTGTGTTTTTATTTTACTAAGCTCTTCTTTCACATTTTCATATTCCTTCAAATTCCTTTTAAGAACCATATCCAGCACCCTGAGTGAAAACTCGGCATGCATATCGTGCCATTCTGTGACAAAAGCATTATCATCTCTGAATTGCATAATGTCCTTATAGACTCTAAGTCCCCTTGGGACACGATTGCTGTCCTTATAGGATTGCAATGAATTAACTGTCCAGAACAGGCGTACCTCCTTGTCGGCTAACGTGGACATCTTCTGTTCAAGCGCTTTGACACTCAGCTTGTGTAGGATGTCACTCTCATTACACTGCATAAAGTATGTGTCCGCCCCCTCTCTACCTTCAAACAGTCCCATTTTCAAATCTTCAGAGTAAACAAAATCCTAGTGAAGATAGGAAAAAACAAGGATGGCACTGCACTCCAAAAATCCTATCCAGAGACGGATGAAATGGGAAGAGATAATGGTGGTGCTCTGCTGGAATATAGTGAAGGAAGTCCCATATAGCATGAATGCAAATTAATAGAGAAAGACGACCAGTGGCACTCACCAATCTTCAAGCTTTATTCAATACGAAGATGCCAGCGTCTCATTCGCTGGATGATGGGGGCGGACCTGCAGCGTACGCCGGTAACAGCAGGCTGAAAGAGACGTAATCACGTCTCACGCTATATGGCGTACAGGCCCCTCCCATACGTACGCAAACGAGACGGGCATACAAAAATACACCATAATAGCGAAAGAGTGTACATAAATATACGTTACCCCATCCGCCCCCATCATCCAGCGAACGAGACGCTGGCATCTTCGTATTGAATAAAGCTTGAAGATTGGTGAGTGCCGCTGGTCGTCTTTCTCTATTCATTCGCATGTAACTCCAGTTACTGATAGTTAGATATATATACAGTATATAAAAATCCATATATATATATATATATATATATATATATATATATTTCAGTTAGTGTCAGTTTAGGTTTTTGCAAGAACGCACTGTATCTGCGCACGTGCAGTTTGCAGAGGACTGTAGTGAATTTTTTCACTATAGTTTCTGCACGCACACACAATCTGTGTGCGTGTGTGTGCTGTATCAGCAGCATCTGCACATTTTTTTTGTTTTTTGTTTTGCATATCTTGCGTGAAAAGAGAACCGCAGGTAGTGGTAGTTAGATAGATAAATTTCAGTTTAGTGTCATTTTAAGTTTTTGCACGAACAGTTTGCAGAGGACTGTATTGAATTTTTTCACTATAGTTTCTGCACGCACAAACAATCTGTGTGCGCGTGTGCGGTATCAGTAACACCTTTACGTGTAAAAACACTACATACACACCCCTCACACTCCAATAAAATAAAAATGTCCCAATCATCCCAACGAGTGTACTCGGCAGAAGAGGTATGCGCCATCCTTGCCTCTGATACCGAGTCGGTCACTGAAGGAGAAGAGGATGCCACTTTCCTCTACTCCTCTACCCCCTCATCATCATCCGCTGATGAGGGATCCTCTATAAGGTGCCCCAGAACGACCGCTGAGGCAGCCCCCCAGAGTGAACCCTTATGGACCCCACCCCCTGAGAATTATCAGGCCCAAATTCTGGATTTTGAGGCCAGGTCCGGAATTCAGATAGACTGTGCAGTGTTCACAGAAATTGATTTTTTTAAAATCTTTTTCTCTGAAGATTTTATTAATTTGATGGTAACCCAAACAAATGTATACGCCCAGCAATTTATTTCCCAGAACCCCACATCACCATACGCTAGACCCCAAGGTTGGACCCCAGTAAATGCAGCAGAGATGATGATCTTTTGGGGACTCTTGCTGCATATGGGGCTTGTTAAAAAATAAAGATTAATCAGTATTGGAGTGCGGATGTCTTGTACCACACCCCAATTTACAGTAATACCATGGCCCGGAATCGATTCCAAACATTACTTAAATTTTTGCATTGCAACGATATTGCACAATGCCCACCCCAGAATGACCCTGCATATGACCGTCTGTTCAAAATTAGACCTGTCCTTGACCACTTCAATACAAAGTTTTCAGAAGTGTACACCCCCGAACAAAATGTATGCATAGACGAAACCCTATTACTTTTAAAAGGAAGGGTAAGATTCCGCCAGTACCTGCCCAGAAAGCGGGCAAGGTATGGCATAAAAAAATATAAACTCTGTGAGAGTACCTCCGGGTACACTCACAAGTTCCGGGTTTATGAAGGAAGGGACACCCGAATTGAACCCCCAGAATGCCCCCCCGGACTAGGAGTTAGTGGGAAACTAGTGTGGGACTTGCTGCACCCACTGCTAGATAAGGGTTACCATCTCTACATAGATAATTACTACACGAGTCTACCACTGTTCCAGTCCCTAACTTCCAGACGTACTGTGGCGTGCGGCACAGTACGCAAAAATCAGAGAGGCCTCCCTAGATCCCTTGTAGAGCAACCACTGAGGAAGGGTGAAAGTAGGGCTCTCCTCAATGAGAACATGTTGGTGGTTAAGTACAAGGACAAGAGGGATGTCCTTGTACTGACCAGTATTAACCCCAACACCAGCTCCCCTGCCCGTGTATGTGGTACCACTACCACTGTCCCCAAACCAGACTGCATTCTGGATTACAACAAGAACATGGGAGGGGTTGATCTTTCAGATCCAGTTCTAAAACCCTACAGTGCCACACGAAAAACCAAAGTGTGGTACAAAAAGCTGGCCATGCACCTCGTACAGGTGGCGCTGTACAATGCATTCGTGCTATTTAGATCTACAGGCCAGACAAGAACATTCCTACAATTTCAAGAGGTGGTGATAAAGGCCCTAATTCTTCCAAACCAAGCAGAAGAGGCCCCCAGTACTTCTGCAAGCTACAGTGCCCGGGTTGTACCAGGTCAACATTTCCCTGGTGAAGTCCCCCAAACAGCAAAGAAGGGAAGGACCCAAAAAAGATGCAGGGTATGTTCAAAAAGGGGGATTAGGAAGGACACTATATACCACTGCGAAACCTGCCCTGAAAAACCTGGCCTGTGCATCAAGGATTGTTTCAGAATCTACCACTCATCCATGGAGTATAAATTTCATCCTTGATGTACCCTGAAATTTTTTCACTTTGTACCTCAGATATATTCCAAATAGCTTACATATCCACTTTTCACCATCACTACATATTCAATTCTGTGAGACACCAGTTTGGCAAAAAGTACCCTTTCTACCACTTAAAATGTTCGTACGGGGGTGCTCTTTGCAAAATGGGGTCACTTCTTGGGGTCTTTAGTTGCTTGGGACCTCAGGAAATTTTAAACGCGACATGGCAATTAAAAAACCATGTCTGTTAATTCTAGCCTGCAAAATCCATATTTGGCTGTTTGCCTCTAGAGGCCTGCTGTGCGCCCATACAGCGGGTTACGAGCACATGTGGGGTTGCTATAATGGGGAGAAAATGGGGAACGCATAAAGGGGTGCATTTTCTCCTTTAACCCCTTATGAATATGAAAAATTGGGGTCTGCTAGTAATTTTTCATTTTCACACGGGGGTGCTCTTTCATTTTCACTGCCATGTGTATCCCAATTCTAGGAAGCACCTTTGAGCTCAAAGTGCTCACCACACACCTTGAAAGATTCCTTGAGAGGTGCTCTTTCCAAAATGGGGTCACTTTTTGGGAGTTTCCACTGTAGGGCCAGCTCAGGGTGTCTTCATGTGCGACATAGCACCCAATTATTATTCCAGCTAATTCTGCTCTCCAAAAGCCATATGGTGCTCCTTCCACTCTGAAGCCTGCTGTGCGCCAGTACATTGGGCTACAAGCACATATGGAGTGTTGCTGTATTCGGGGGGAAATGGTGACCAAATTGTGGGGTGCATTTTGTCCCGTTAGCCTTTGTGAAAGTGAAAAATGTGGGTGTTAAGCAACTTTTTTGTCAAAAAATTGCAATTTTTCATTTTCACTGCCGTGTGTATCCCAATTCTAGGAAGCACCTTTGAGCTCAAAGTGCTCACCACACACCTTGAAAGATTCCTTGAGAGGTGCTCTTTCCAAAATGGGGTCACTTTTGGGGGGTTTCCACTGTAGGGCCAGCTCAGGGTGTCTTCATGTGCGACATAGCTCTCAATTATTATTCCAGCTAATTCCGCTCTCCAAAAGCCATATGGTGCTCCTCCACTCTGAAGCCTGCTGTGCACCCATATATTAGTTTTTGTGCACATACGGGGTGTTTCTGTAAACTCCAGAATCGGGGTAATAGATTTTAAATTTTGTTTTGCTGTTAACCCTTGATGTGTTTCATGAAAAATTGATTACAATTTAAAATCTGCTCAAAAAAGTGAAATTTTGAAATTTCAGTCCAATTTTACGTCAATTCTCATGGAACACATAAAGGGTTAACAAAGTTAGTAAAATCAGTTTTGAATAGCTTGAAGGGTGTAGTTTCTAAAATGGGGTGATTTATGGGGACTTTCTACAATATAAGCCCCACAAAGTGACTTCATAACTGAACTGGTCCTTAAAAAAATGGGTTTTGGAAATCTTAAAATTTTAAGATTTGAATCTAAACTTCGAAGCCTTATAACGTCCCAAAAAACTAAAATGTCATTTTCAAAATGATGCCAACATAAAGTAGACATATGGGGAATGTAAAATAATAACTATTTTTGGAGGTATTACTATGTATTTTGAAAGTAGAGAAATTGAAATTTGAAACTTTTTCCAAATTTTTAGTAAATTTGCTAATTAAATAATATAATAATAATAATATAAATAAAAAAGAAATATTTTGCCCCAAATTTACTACTGCCGTGAAGCACAATATGTGATGAGAAAAGAATCTCAGAATGGCCTGGATAAGTAAAAGCGTTCCAAAGTTATTACCCCATAAAGTGACATGTCAGATTAGCAAAAGTCAGCCTGGGATTTAAGGTGAAAAGTGGCTCGGTACTGAAAGGGTTAATATATTGTATTAAAATATACACATAAAAAAACACTTCCAAATGCCAAGAATGCTGGGAATGCTCCCTACTCTATTCCTCCTCTGCACCTGTATAAATAAGGCTGGCCATCATAAGGGCAACACTGCACTGGAACCTGGTCTATTAATGCCCTAGTCTGTCCCTAGACAGTAAACCATAACACAAAAAAAAACGTGTGAGAAGGATTAAATCAAATAAACAACTGTCAGTACACTAATGAATAACACTGCTATTTAAATTTCAATACGCAACTTAAATTTCAATAAACAGTTAATGCTCCTACACCAATAACAAGACTAATCAACAAAATCCATATGCCTCAAGTAGAGATGAGTGAACAAATTGGGTTCGTTACACATTTTCAAAAAGACACATGTCCATCAAGTTCAACCAAGGGAGGGGGTAGGAGTGATGAAGGGGAGGGCGGCGGGTAACCTTAAGACATGACTCTACATTTCTTAATATGTGGTGACCTTCTTTTTCTCTAAGAATTTATCTAAGCCTGTTTTGAAGCCCTCAGCTGTCTTTGCTGTGACCAGCTCCTGCGGTAGACTGTTCCACAGATTCACAGTTCTTATAGTAAAGAAGGCTTGTCGCCCCTGGAGTCTAAACCTTTGCTTCTCCAGGCGGAGGCAGTGCCCCCTTGTCTTTTGAGGGGATTTTACCTGGAACAGTTTTTCACCATATTCTACAAGGACACCCAGATCCTTCTCTACAAGTGACTCTCCCAGTGTTACTCCCCCTAGGACATAGGAGGCATGCAAGTTGTTAGTACCCAGATACATAACTTTACATTTATCCACATTGAACCTCATCTGCCAAGAGGATGCCCAAACACTCAGTGTGTCCAAGTCAGCTTGTAACTTCTGCACATCTTCCATAGACTGGACTCTACTACAAAGCTTAGTGTCATCTGCAAAAATTGAAACAGTGCTGTTAATTCCTCCCTCTATATCATTAATAAATAAATTAAATAAAAGTGGACCCAGCACTGAAGCTTGGGGTACACCACTTATAACTGGGGACCATTCAGAGTAGGAATCATTCACCACCACTCACTGAGTACGCTCCTTCATCTAGTTCTCAATCCAGCTACAGAGTAGATTTTCTAATCCAACCGACCTTAATTTACCCGTTAGACGTCTATGAGGGACCGTGTCAAATGCTTTTGCAAAGTCCAAATACACAATATCCACAGCCGCCCCTCTATCCAGACTTCTACTCACTTCTTCATAAAAAAATTGCCCTTTTAACATCCGCATTAAGCCACGCAGGGTTTAATTTTAAGTGTTTGTATTTGTTCCCCCTAGGAATAAATTCTGCAGTATAGTTACCCAGTGTAGATTTGAAGGTCTCCCATTTATTATCTGTGTCACTACTTGACAACAGCTGCTCCCAGTCTATGTCCTGTAGTGCGGCCCGTAACCCTGGGAAATTGGCCTTTTTAAAATTAAATGTTTTTGATCTCCCAGCATGTTTATGCTTTCTACACTTTAGGATAAAAGTAACTATATTGTGGTCACTATTACCAAGGTTTTCCCGATTTTCCTGGTCACATAACCCTCCATCAGCAGCCATTTTACAGACAGGACCACTGTGTGAACAGCACAAAAGACTTTGTAAACAAGGGGGCATACCTTATGAAATATAGAAAATGGAGCAGAATTTATATTATATTAGTAAGTGTCATATAGTCATGTCACAAACACATTGATAAACTGTAGAGGGAAGTGCATATATTGGGTGTATATGTATATATATATATATATATATATATATATATATATATATATATTGGGTGTATATATATATATATATATATATATATATATATATACACACACACACACACGTAGTTGTTATGCTCTCCCCCCACCTTCTGTTTAGGGATGGTTTATGACATGGATGTGTGATCATTGTGTATCTGGGGGGATGCTCTCATTTATACAATAGCCAGGAATGCTTTGAACTGTTGTTTGTACAGATCCTGAGTAAGCCTCAGGAGGCCAATTTGCAGTTATCTGTTACAGAGAGTGCATGCATTCCGTCACACGCACAAGACAACGTCATATCCCTGCGCCTTGGCTGGAGAAGGGGGGAGGTGGGATGCTATGGGCTTATATGAGCCCAAGCCAGGATAAAGGGCTTTAGAACTCATCACCACAGGCAGAGGGAACTCGTCACCACAAGCAGAGGAGGACTACACACATGGAAGAGTGGCCCTTCAGATCTCCCCTGGAACGAGCAGTAACCCCCTAGAGATGAGCATTATCTGTATGAGTATCAGTAACCCCTGTCCCTAAAATAACCCTTTCTTCCTAATTATCCCCAAACCCCTGCATTCCTCCATTATCCTGTCCCTGCATTTACCCCCTGCAGTGCCCATATCACTGCATTTAACCCCTTCATTATCCCTTGCCCTACATTGTACCCTTTTTACCCCTAGGGACAGCTAGTAGATAGGCTTGGGAGGGTGCTGCTATATACTTGTTTGTGTGTGAATGTATGTGTAGCTAGATTGTGGGTTGGATTTATATTTGGGATTTTATAGCGTTAGTGTAGTTAGGTTTATTATCGTGTATTGGTGTGTGCGTGTATGTGTATATATATTTATATAACCATTGATTATATACACTCACCGGCCACTTTATTAGGTACACCTGTCCAACTGCTCATTAACACTTAATTTCTAATCAGCCAATCACATGGCGGCAACTCAGTGCATTTAGGCATGTAGACATGGTCAAGACAATCTCCTGCAGTTCAAACCGAGCATCAGTATGGGGAAGAAAGGTGATTTGAGTGCGTTTGAACGTGGCATGGTTGTTGGTGCCAGAAGGGCTGGTCTGAGTATTTCAGAAACTGCTGATCTACTGGGATTTTCACGCACAACCATCTCTAGGGTTTACAGAGAATGGTCCGAAAAAGAAAAAACATCCAGTGAGCGGCAGTTCTGTGGGCGGAAATACCTTGTTGATGCCAGAGGTCAGAGGAGAATGGGCAGACTGGTTCGAGCTGATAGAAAGGCAACAGTGACTCAAATTGCCACCCGTTACAACCAAGGTAGGCAGAAGAGCATCTCTGAACGCACAGTACGTCGAACTTTGAGGCAGATGGGCTACAGCAGCAGAAGACCACACCGGGTGCCACTCCTTTCAGCTAAGAACAGGAAACTGAGGCTACAATTTGCACAAGCTCATCGAAATTGGACAGTAGAAGATTGGAAAAACGTTGCCTGGTCTGATGAGTCTCGATTTCTGCTGCGACATTCGGATGGTAGGGTCAGAATTTGGTGTCAACAACATGAAAGCATGGATCCATCCTGCCTTGTATCAATGGTTCAAGCTGGTGGTGGTGGTGTCATGGTGTGGGGAATATTTTCTTGGCACTCTTTGGGCCCCTTGGTACCAATTGAGCATCGTTGCAACGCCACAGCCTACCTGAGTATTGTTGCTGACCATGTCCAATGTACCCAACATCTGATGGCTACTTTCAGCAGGATAATGCGCCATGTCATAAAGCTGGAATCATCTCAGACTGGTTTCTTGAACATGACAATGAGTTCACTGTACTCAAATGGCCTCCACAGTCACCAGATCTCAATCCAATAGAGCATCTTTGGGATGTGGTGGAACGGGAGATTCGCATCATGGATGTGCAGCCGACAAATCTGCGGCAACTGTGTGATGCCATCATGTCAATATGGACCAAAATCTCTGAGGAATGCTTCCAGCACCTTGTTGAATCTATGCCATGAAGAATTGAGGCAGTTCTGAAGGCAAAAGGGGGTCCAACCCGTTACTAGCATGGTGTACCTAATAAAGTGGCCGGTGAGTGTATATATATATATATATATATATACACTCACCGGCCACTTTATATATACATATATATATGTATGTATATATATATATATATATATATATATATATATATACACAGTACAGACCAAAAGTTTGGACACACCTTCTCATTCAAAGAGTTTTCTGTATTTTCATGACTATGAAAATTGTCGATTCACACTGAAGGCATCAAAACTATGAATTAACACATGTGGAATTATATACTTAACAAAAAAGTGTGAAACAACTGAAAAGATAATTACTTACCGGTAATTGGATTTTCCTTTAGCCTCCACAATGGCACCACCTGGAGGTTAACCCGCCTTCTTAGGGACAGGAAATAACAGTGAATTCAGCCAATAAAAGGCCCCCTCCTTCCTACCTTCACCAGTTAATAACCTAGGACTCTGAAATATATATCATCTTTTTTATTCAAACAAATGCAACAAAACCTTTTTATATGCAGATAAGGAAATTAAATAACCAACCTATTTAGATTGTGACATCATCTAAAAAAGGTGTTTTTTTTTGTTTTTTTGGGGGGTGGGAATTCCTCGTGCCGTTGTGGAGGCTAAAGGAAAATCCAATTACCGGTAAGTAATTATCATCTTTTCACCAAGCCTCCACAACGGCACCACCTGGAGGAATAACAGAGAATAATCAGGGTGGGACTACAGCCGACAGGACCCTCCTACCGAAGGAAAGATCCCTGCTGGAAAGCACATCTAATTTGTAATGACGAAAAAAAGTACAGGGATTAGACCAGGTGGCAGCCCGGCAAATGTCCACAAGAGATGCAGAAGCTCCCTCTTCCCAAGACACAGCCAGAGCTCTGGTGGAGTGAGCTTTAAGGAGAGGAGGAGGAGATACTCCCTCCCTATCATAAGATAGACGAATACAGGACTTAATCCACCTAGCAATGGAGGCCTTACTAGCCGCCTTCCCACGATTCAGTCCCAGGTACTGAATTAGGAGCTGGTTCGACTGTCTTAGTTCTTTTGTAGCCTCAAGGTATTGGAGCACACATCTTCTCACATCTATGTGGTGGAAGAGCTTCTCTTTCTCAGACACTGCATGGGAACAAAACGAAGAAAGATATTTCTTGCTGGCAATGAAATCTCGAGACTACTTTGGGCAGAAATTCAGGGGAATGTTTTAAAACAATTCTATCTTACAGGACTGTCAAATATGGAGGCTGAACAGAGAAGGCCTGGATCTCACCCACTCTCCTAGCCATGGTAATAGCCAGTAAAAAAAAACGTTTTAATGGTTAAAATTTTTAGCCGTATTTCATCAATTGGTTCAAAAGGAGAGTACATCAAACGGGAAAGAACCAAGTTTAAGTCCCAGGGAGGGACACAGGACCTTAAACTAGGGTTTAATCTGTAGGCTCCTTTAAAAAATTGTTTAATAAGGTCTAGTTCAGCCAGTCTAGTCGCTATAAAAGCACTAAGCGCTGCTGTCTGAACTTTAAGAGTACTTACTCTTAGATCTTTGTTCAACCCGGCTTGGAGGAAGTCCAAGATAATGGTAATATCTGGAGCCAAGGAAGAGTCCCAAGAATCCTTTGCGAAGTTTAAGAATGCCTGCCATGACCTTAAGTAAATTTTGGATGTTATTGGTTTCCCACTATGCATGAGCGTATGAATAACATTATCTGATAGGCCCTTCTTTTTTAATAAGGACCTCCCAACCTCCAGGCCGTCAGGCGGAGCTGAGGAACCTCCGGGTGTAACACTGGTCTCTGGCTCAATAGGTCTGGAAGACTTGGAAGCATCCAGAAATCGTCCCCCGCTAAGTTTTTTAATACTGGGAACCAGGATCGTCTGGGCCAGAAGGGGGCTATTAAGACAACCTGTATTTTCTCTTTTAAGATTTTCATTACAACTCTGGGGATTAGGGAAAAGGGGGGAAAGGCATAAAGGAGGCCCTCGGGCTAAGGGACTGATAGGGCATCTATCTCGAGTGGATGATCCCGGCAGGACAGGGAGAAAAATTGATCTACCTTCCGGTTTCTTCTGGAGGCAAAAAGATCTATTACTGGGGCTCCCCACCTCATACAGATTTGGTTGAATATCGACGGATTCAAGCTACACTCTCCCTCTCTTAATTGTTCCCTGCTCAGGAAATCTGCTATCGGATTTTCTGTCCCTTTTACATGGACCACCGAGACTGACATTATATTCTCTTCAGCCCAGCCGAAGATCTTTTTTGATAATGACGAGAGAAGGTGGCTTCTGATCCCTCCCTGCTTGTTTAGATATGCCACTGTGGTCGTGTTGTCTGTGAGGATTTTCACATGGCCCCCGCGAATCTCTGGAGCAAAGATGCGTAGGGCCTGCCATATTGCCACTAGTTCCCGCCTGTTGGAGGAGGCTTTTGTCATATTCGAGTCCCAAAGACCTTGCTTCACTATATCTTTCATATGGGCTCCCCATCCCTGCTTGCTTGCATCCGTAGTGATGACTAGCTGGTTCGTCATCCTCCACTCCACCCCCCCACATAAATTTCTCTGATTGGTCCACCAGGCTAGGGATGACTTTACCTCTACTGGGACTCTTACCTTTCTGTCTAAGGACGTTTGTTTCTTGTCCCATGTGTGGAGGAGAAAAGCTTGCAGGGTTCTGGAATGGGCCTGAGACCACTTTACTGATGGAATAGTGGATGTCATCAGCCCTAGAACTGATAGAGGAAATCTTTGCTTGTCGAAATCTCTTTATCCTTTGGATAAGGACTGTCAGCTTCTGTTGAGGGAGGAACGATAACATCCGTCGAGAGTCGAACAAGACCCCCAGAAAAACCTCTCTGGAAGGGGTGGAGACAGGATTTTTGAAGATTCGTGATCCACCCTAGATCTGATAGTGTCTGAGAAACAGAGTGAAGATGGGTCATAAGTTGGTCTTCTGAGGGAGCCGATATCAGGAAATCGTCCAGGTAAGGTATCAATAGAATTCCTGAAAGATGAAAAAACTTCGCCATGTCTGCGACAATTTTTGTAAAAATCCTCGGTGCCGAGGAGAGACTGAAGGGCAATACTTGAAATTAGAAATGACGAATTCTTCCCTGGTACCATACAGCCATCCTTAGATATTTCTGAAAATCTTCGTGGATTGGAACATGATAATATGCATCCAGCAGATCTATCGTGATCATGAAGCAGTTTTTTGAAAGCAGGTTCACTACTGATTTTACAGTCTCCATCTTCGAACTTTTTGTACGATACATACTTGTTTAAGCCCTTCAGATTTATTATTGCCCGGAATGATCCGTTCAGTTTCTTGACTAGGAACATTGATGAGTAATAGCCTCTCATTTGTTCGTGAAAAGGGACCTGGATGATGGCCTCTTTCTGCAGAAGAGTGATCTGGATCTCTAGGGCGGCCTGATTTTTTCCGTTCAACACAGGATTTTCTATGTATCTGTCTGGTGGGGGGGGAACGAAATTCCAGACGATATCCTAGGTTTAGAGTGGAACGCACCCAGGGGGATGCCGGAATCTTTTCCCAGGCCTGAATGAAATATTTTAATCTTCCCCCCACTGGACCCCTGGGGTCATTGTGGGTTTGGGCGAGAAGATTTTCCCTGGTTGAAAAGGAATCTCTTGGTCTTATTTCTAGACTGCCAGGAAGAGTTGGAGTCTCTCTTTTTCTGGTCAAAGCCAGTACGTCTTTGGGGAAGAAAGGATCGCCTCTGGTGGAAAAATTTTGATTCCGTAGGAAATCCTTTTTTTCTATCTGATGCCTTCTCCAGTATATCATCCAGTGCTGATCCAAAAACTCGATCTCCCTCGCAGGGAAGTGAACAAAGTCTGTTTTTTGAAGAAGCATCCCCTGACCAAGACCTCAAGCAGATCGCTCTACGAGAGGCATTAGATAGGGCTGCCGTCTTTGCTGATAACTTAACTACGTCGGCGGAGGCATCTGCCAGGAAATTTGATGCTTGCTTAACTATAGGGATAGATGCAAGAAGGTCCTCCCTTGGAGTAACTGCCTCGATGTGTTCCTCCAGCTGCCCTAACCAGAGAGATAGAGTTCTTGCTGTGTAAGTGGCAGCTATTCCCGGTCTTAGCATGGCAGTTGAGGATTCCCAGGTCTTTTTTAGCATGGATTCACACTTCTTATCCATTGGATCTTTTAATAAACCTAGATCCTCGAATGGTAAAGCTGTCTTCTTAGATATCCTCGCCACCGGGGCAACTACTTTGGGAGGTCTATCCCAGGCACATGAATCCTCCTCCGCAAAAGGGTACTTCCTTTTGAACATTCTGGAATTAGACTGCCTCTTTTCTGGGTCTTTCCATTCATTCCGGATAAGGGTCTTTATGTTATCATGAACTGGAAAAACATGTTTTTTCTTATCTGTTAAACCTCTGAACATCTGATCTTGAACAGTGAGAGGCTCTCTAGGCTCCTCCAAGTTAATCGTAGCCCTAATAGTTTTCAATAGGGAATGTGTCTTCAATAGTACAAAGTGCCCGACCGGGCATGTTGTCAGAACCACTAGAATCAGAATCTGAAGCAATTAATTCTTCCTCCTGATCTGACGTCTGTTCAGACACAATAGATCTGGAAGTAGAGGCCCTTACAGGAGCTGACGATATTTTAGCTTCAACTGTCGCACTCACTTCCTCTCTGATAATGGTTCTCTGGGATTCTACCAAACTAGGAGTCTCTTCCGAAACCACTTTGTTGGTACATTTAGGGCAGAGAGATTTCTTGTAAGAAGCAGATACACCCGTTTTACATAATCCGCATTTCATCCTCTGTGATGGTTCACTCTTAGGACACTATCTCCCCTAAAAAATAGAAGAGGAGTGTCAACTAGAGCACAAAAAATGGCCCAAGAGAGAAAAAGGAACCGTCACCAGGAGCAGAACCCGTGAAAAAAGGTAGGTAGAAAACACAATGTCCCACAGAGGGGGCTTACCGGGCTGGAGGGCCTAGGGACATCAGTAGCTTTGCGAGCAGGATCAGACTCTGGCTGACTGGACATCTTGCTGGAGAAAAAAACGCTGAGGACAGTGCACCACCGAGCAGGCCCGCGTTCCTGTTTTAAATCCACTTCCTGGTCTGGTCATGTGATGCCCCACGTGGACCCGATGTCAGCGTCATGACGTCATACGCCTGCGCCGCTAACTCACCACACAGGAGCGTTTCCGGCCCTTAGGAACGCCCCTAGCCACCATGTCCGACCGGATTCCTTTCAAGGAATATGGGAAAAGCCCGGGGGATGCCCGCACACGCAGGACTTACTCCGAGAGAGGAGAGGAGCCACACTGAAGCCCCGCGGACCCGACTCCTGCAGCGGCCCTCCGGTAAGACCGGGAAAACTTACCAAAGGCCCTGCGTATCCACAGCTGAATCACCTCCTGCCTTCAAAGGGACAGGAAATAACTGGTGAAGGTAGGAAGGAGGGGGCCTTTTATTGGCTGAATTCACTGTTATTTCCTGTCCCTAAGAAGGCGGGTTAACCTCCAGGTGGTGCCGTTGTGGAGGCATGGGGAAAATATGTCTTATATTCTAGGTTTTTCAAAGTAGCCACCTTTTGCTTTGATTACTGCTTTGCACACTCTTGGCATTCTCTTGATGAGCCTCAAGAGGTAGTCACCTGAAATGGTTTTCACTTCACAGGTGCGCCCTGTTAGGTTTAATAAGTGGGATTTCTTGCCTTATTAATGGGGTTGGGACCATGAGCTGTGTTGGGCAGAAGTCAGGTGGATACACAGCTGATAGTCCTACTGAATAGACTGTTAGAAATTGTATTATGGTAAGAAAAAAACAGCTAAGTAAAGAAAAACGAGTGGCCATCATTACTTTAAGAAATGAAGGTCAGTCAGTCCGAAAAATTGGGAAAACTTTGAAAGTGTCCCCAAGTGCAGTCGCAAAAACCATCAAGCGCTACAAAGAAACTGGCTCACATGAGGACCGCCCCAGGAAAGGAAGACCAAGAGTCACCTCTGCTGCGGAGGACAAGTTCATCCGAGTCACCAGCCTCAGAAATCGCAGGTTAACAGCAGCTCAGATTAGAGACCAGGTCAATGCCACACAGAGTTCTAGCAGCAGACACATCTCTACAACAACTGTTAAGAGGAGACTGTGTGCAGCAGGCCTTCATGGTAAAATAGCTGCTAGGAAACCACTGATAAGGACAGACAACAAGCAGAAGAGACTTGTTTGGGCTAAAGAACACAAAGAATGGACATTAGACCAGTGGAAATCTGTGCTTTGGTCTGATGAGTCCAAATTTGAGATCTTTGGTTCCAACCACCGTGTCTTTGTGCGACGCAGAAAAGGTGAACGTATGGACTCTACATGCCTGGTTCCCACCGTGAAGCATGGAGGAGGAGGTGTGATGGTGTGGGGGTGCTTTGCTGGTGACACTGTTGGGGATTTAATCAAAATTGAAGGCATACTGAACCAGCATGGCTACCACAGCATCTTGCAGCGGCATGCTATTCCATCCGGTTTGCGTTTAGTTGGCCCATCATTTATTTATCAACAGGACAATGACCCCAAACACACCTCCAGGCTTTGTAAGGGCTATTTAACCAAGAAGGAGAGTGATGGGGTGCTATGCCAGATAACCTGGCCTCCTCAGTCACCTGACCTGAACCCAATCGAGATGGTCTGGGGTGAGCTGGACCGCAGAATTAAGGCAAAAGGGCCAACAAGTGCTAAGCATCTCTGGGAACTCCTTCAAGACTGTTGGAATACCATTTCAGGTGACTACCTCTTGAAGCTCATCAAGAGAATGCCAAGAGTGTGCAAAGCAGTAATCAGAGCAAAAGGTGGATACCTTGAAGAACCTAGAATATAAGACATATCTTCAGTTGTTACACACTTTTTTGTTAAGTATATAATTCCACATGTGTTAATTCATAGTTTTGAAGCCTTCAGTGTGAATCTACAATTTTCATAGTCATGAAAATACAGAAAACTCTTTGAATGAGAAGGTGTGTCTCATCAGATATAATTGACTGTAGACTTGTAATTGTTTAATAAATACTTCATTATTCAAGTATAACATATGGTCTTTTGTCGCCACCATAATACAGTGCACGTAGTTCGGGAAGGTAGGCAACAGGTAAATATTAATAATTAATATTTCCTTTAACATAAACAGTAACCCAAAAATGGCCAAACCCTTTAAGTTTTGAGTGATAACATGAAATACTATTCCAAAAATAATTTTGGTGCATCTGCAGGCCCTTCCAATTCATGTTTTTTTTGTTTGTTTGGGAAAAATAGTAAAAAGGGTCCAAAAACAGAGCCCGGGAACTATAGGCCGGTAAGTTTAACATCTGTCGTGGGTAAACTGTTTGAGGGTTTTCTAAGAGATGCTATCTTGGAGTACCTCAATGAAAATAAGCAAATTACTCTATATCAGCATGGCTTCATGAGGGATCGGTCATGTTAAACCAATTTAATCAGTTTCTATGAGGAGGTAAGTTCTAGACTGGAGCACAGCGAATCAATGGATGTCGTATATCTGGACTTAGCATTTGACACTGTACCACATAAAAGGTTAGTATATAAAATGAGAATGCTTGGCCTGGGAGAAAATGTCTGTATGTGGGTAAGTAACTGGCTCAGTGATAGAAAACAGAGGGTGGTTATTAATGGTACATACTCAGGTTGGGTCACTGTAACTAGTGGGGTACCACAGGGGTCAATATTGGGCCCTATTCTCTTCAATATATTTATTAATGATCTTGTAGAAGGCTTGCACAGTAAAATATCAATTTTTGCAGATGACACTAAACTGTGTAAAGTAATTAACACAGAAGAGGACAGTACACTGCTACAGATGGATCTGGATAGACTGGAGGCTTGGGCAGAGAAGTGGCAGATGAGGTTTAACACTGACAAATGTAAAGTTATGCATATGGGAAGGAATAATGCAAGTCACCAGTACATACTAAATGGTAAAATATTGGGTAACTCTGACATGGAAAAGGACCTAGGAATTTTAGTGAACAGAAAATTAAGCTGCAGAAACCAGTGTCAGACAGCTGCTGCCAAGGCCAATAAGATAATGGGTTGCATCAAAAGGGGCATAGATGCCCATGATGAGAACATAGTCCTGCCACTTTACAAATCACTAGTCAGACCACACATGGAGTACTGTGTACATTTCTGGGCTCCTGTGAACAAGGCAGACATAGCAGAGCTGGAGAGGGTTCAGAGGAGGGCAACTAAAGTAATAACTGGAATGGGTGGACTACAGTACCCAGAAAGATTATCAAAATTAGGGTTATTCACTTTAGAAAAAAGACGACTGAGGGGAGATCTAATAACTATATATAAATATATCAGAGGTCAGTACAGAGATCTCTCCCATCATCTATTTATCCACAGGACTGTGACGAGGGGCCATCCTCTGCATCTGGAGGAAAGAAGATTTGTACACAAACATAGAAGAGGATTCTTTACGGTAAGAGCAGTGAGACTATGGAACTCTCTGCCTGAGGAGGTGGTGATGGTAAGTTCATTAAAAGAGTTCAAGAGAGGCCTGGATGTATTTTTGGAGGGTAATAATATTACAGGTTATAGTTACTAGAGAGGGGTCGTTGATCCAGGGAGTAATTCTGATTGCCTGATTGGAGTCGGGAAGGAATTTTTTTCCCTAAAGTGGGGAAAACTGGCTTCTACCTCACAGGGTTTTTTTGCCTTCCTCTGGATCAACTTATAGGAAAACAGGCCGAACTGGATGGACAGATGTCTTTTTTCGGCCTTATAAACTATGTTACTATGTTACAATACAAAGGGTAGCAGACTAGTGGTTTATACCAGTCTGACTGATAACGTGAAACACTAGGTCTAAATCCGTGTTGGTACATCTGCAGGCACTTCCAATTTATCTTTCTTTGGTTTAAGTTTGAGGAAATAGTTTATTAGTGTGTGTAACAATAAAAAGAGTAGAGACTAGCAGTTTATCTCAATCTGAGTGATAATGTGAAATACTAGGCCAAAATCCATGTCAATGCATCTGCACGCACTTCCAATCTATCTTTTCTGGTTTAAGTTTGGGAAAATAGCATACTAGTGTGTCTTAAAACATAAAGTTTTATTACAGTCTGAGTGGAAACTTGACATACTAGGCCATGTCTGTGCATCTCCAGACAGTTCAAGTGTAGGTGTGGTGACGGGGGTTAAATAATCGCACAATAGTCTGACAACTTGTGTTTTACACTAGAGAAAGCTTTTTACTAAAAATGTATATACTGTATTAATTCCCAAAAGACATTAGACCCAAATTTGTTAGTGGTGCCACTACTACATTATTTCCAAAGTCAACTGTCAGTAGCAGTGTCTTCAGTGTGTTTGTGTAAAGGGAAAGCCTTCCTGTCTTTAACTTCCAGAAACCAGATTTGCAAACCGTTCCATACTTTGTGTGACTGTGTACATTTAGGCCCCAAAATGTCAAAGTTAAGGAAGGGTTCCAAACGAAAGACCCAGGTCCAGAATGTGGGTAGCAGCATGATCAGCTAACCTCCCCCAGAAGTAGTAGTAAAAGTAGTAGCCACATTTCTCCCTGCTAGCTTCGGAAAGGCTCAACATTATCACTGAGGAGAAAATGGATGAGACTGCAGACTGGATGGCTCGCTACTCCTCTATGTTCACAGCAGAATGGCATAGAAGCGACTTATGAGTCTGACACTGTGCCATGGAGCCAGGGGTCACAGCTAGAGATGAGCAAAGTCTTCAAAATTTTGATTTGAATGCTTTGCAGAATTTTCCAAAAAAAATTTGACTCGATCTGAATTCATTTGTGAAGAATCACATTAAAAATAAGCGGTTTCCTGGCTGCAGGAAATGTGCATTGCAAAAACATACATAGCTAGTTCGCTGTGGTAGTGAAACTATTACTGTGCGTCAGTATGACAGGCAGTTGATGGGAGTCACTCTTAGAACCAGTTAACATTTAACTTTTTTGGTTAGCTACTGGGCCAAAACTGGCCTAATAACTGAAGCGTGAACTAAGCCTTACAGGTTAGCGTCAGGTATAAAGAACCGTGCAGTGGCCCAAGATTGTACTATACAGTGAAAGAGTGCACTCCTTTTACACCATCAACTGATTCCACATAGATTTCTACAGAAACTGTTCTGTTACATGCTGATAAAAGTAGTGGCCCTATGACACAGTGGAGAGGGTGTCATCAGTAAGTTTGTGTTGATGTCACGGTTTATTTTCCCTTCATCTGACCAGTCACAAGAACTACCCCAAAAAAATGGATCCTGTCTTTTGAACATCTGCCTACACACGGTCAGCATTTGGGAAGTAATCGATCAGGAGTGGATCCAAAACAGAGATGACACGTGAATAGAATATTTGCATGTCTTTTGTTTTTTGTACCCACTCCTGCTTTTGGCCTCCAAATCAAGAGAAAAAGACAATTTGACTTACCGGTAATTGCTTTTCTTGAAGCCCATGACAGCACCCATGTGAGTAGGACCTCCCATCCAGGACAGGAAACCTGAGAAGATAAAAAGGTTCACACCTCCTCCACACCTCAGTTATTTGCAAGAAGTCCAGAGGATAAACAAAAGTCAGAAAAATGCAAAAATTAAAGGGGAGCTATCCTCCCATATTATTATTGAACCAGCGACTTAACTGTCTTCCTCAAAAAATACATAGTCTAAGACTAAAAAATTTGGGTGGGACAAAATTTTGGGGTGCTGTCATGGGCTTCAAGAAAAGCAATTACCGGTAAGTGCAATTTTCTTTCTCTCCTTGCTCATGATAGCACCCATGCGAGACTACAATATGAATCGACCCCATTTCCTGTCTAATACTTATTAAAAGATAGGATAGGAACTCAACAGACGTCTCAGAATGAAATGCTCAATCCCTCTTCGTGTTGACAAAATCGCAGGCCAAACCAAAGAGAGGCCACAAGGAAATGAATGTCACGCTCGGGTGTGGAGGGTATAGCCACACCAAGCGTAAGAGGGAAGGGAACAGACCGGAGAGGGGAAATGGTCACCTCCTGCAGGAATCCCTGAGACTAGGCCCTGGCAGACTACCAGTATGTGGTAGGAAAGTTCATACACAGGAACCTAATTTCTAACAGACCCTGTAGTTAGTGATAGTGGAAGAAGTCAACCCGTTCCTCCAACAGGACGGAGGAATAGGAGACTACAAACGACGGATAAACACAATAGGGAAAATGACATTTATCTTTATGCAGAAATAGCAGCAACTGGATCTCAGCCAAGAACAGCTCCAAATAACTAAGTGAGCAGAAAGTATAAACCGCAGTGAATCCTGGGAGATAAAGGAATAAATAGAGGAAAAACAATTACCACAGCCACAACAGCTGAGGGGAAGAGGTGTGGTAAACAGCAACCAAACCAAGGAAAAAGCATGTCAAATTATGTCACTTTTAAAAGCCGCGCAGAACGTCTGATACCAGACGCAAGCCCACTTGTGACAATGAAGCACAGAGGCCACAGACGGCACAGAGGCCACAGAAGGCACAGAAGCCAACAGGCACAGAGGCCAACAGGCACAGAGGCCAACATGCAGAGAGGCCAACATGCAGAGAGGCCAACATGCACAGAGGCCAACATGCACAGAGGCCAAAAAGCACAGAGGCCAACAGGCCCAGAGGCCACCAGGCACAGAAGGCCCAGAGGCCACCAGGCACAGAAGGCACAGAGGCCAACAGGCACAGAGGCCAACAGGCACAGAGGCCAACAGGCACAGAGGCCAACAGGCACAGAAGGCACATAGGCACAGAAGGCACAGAGGCCAACAGGCACAGAAAGCACAGAGGCCAACAGGCACAGAGGCCAACAGGCACAGAGGCCAACAGGCACAGAAGCCAGTAGGCACCAGGAGGCACAGAGGCCAACCGGCACCAGGAGGCACAGAGGCCAGCAGGCACCAGGAGGCACAGAGGCATGCACCAGGAAGAGAGATAAACTGAAACTGGCAATTCTGCCTCTGAAGAGGTATAGCTGCCTAAGTCTGAAGAAAGACCTGCTATCCCTGCTACAAGTGTGAGCAATGCTGAAGAGAACTCACTCACTTAGACAAAACAAGGGTTAGAGAAGGCAGCACAAGGATTTTACCTAAAGTTAGCCAATCAACCCCTGAAGTTCTTCACCTGAAGCATCAACACGGAGTTACTCTCTACCCTTGCTTGTACCTGGGGTAAAAACAGTATACGCCCTCAGTTGATTAGGATCCCACCCAAACTTGAAAAAAGCGTACCAGGGATCCAGCAAAAAAGGAGGAAGTACAACTATTTAAGGGACTAGTGATTACACATCCCCCATAATGTGAAAAAAAGATTATATCTGGTTTGTTACAAAGAAACCAGCTACATCAGTTAAGAAAAAAAAAAGTTTATGACTTTGTCTCATATTTTTTGCATGTACCCTGCTCCTCATTACCCGTACCGAAATAGAAGGTAGAGGGCACAGAGGAGTTGGCACAATCAGGATCACTTGGCTCTGACATATTTCAAAAGAGCAGAGGATCCAAAAGCACCAGCACAGTGTGCAGGATGGCTGGCTGCTTTCTCCATAACCAACTTATAACGCACCTGACAATCTCCATCTCCACAGAGGCCCCTGCCGTGTTTCCTTCAGATAAAGAAAATTCATCGGCTATATTGTGGCTGGAAACATCATAATCTTCCTTGTCAGAGATTTCAGAATCTGTAACTTTACTGTAACTGACCCCCACTGGGGCCCGAGGCCAACTCCGCTTCAGGGATTTAAGATAGGATCTGACCTTAGATCTCACCCTGCACCCACGCTTCTTTATGCTTAGTCTTGCTATAAGCTTTCTTAGGCGTTTTTGCTTCTTAATAAAACAATAAGAAAACAACAACCCAGAGTAATTAGGGTGGATATTACCATATGCATATGTATATTTCCCTATTCATCAGGACTAGTACCGGACTTGAAGGCCTCGAGGATTCCAAGGGGTCGGCACGTACAGAATCTCCCGGTTCTGACATGGTCCTCCACACCTCAGTCCAGACACCGGGTCCAGCACAGCACTGTGTGCATCAGATGAGAGCTAGCTGCCATCTCCTGCTGCCACTCATAACGCGCCTTGGCATCCTTTATCACATGGCCCACTCCTAATCCAAACCAACAGATGCCTATGCTTCCTGCAGCTTCACATGTAGTGACATCCGAATGCAGGAAGCCGCACATTGCCGCCTGCCCCCACATGCTCAGTCCAGCGGGCATCTTTGAGAAGGGAGCAGGCGCCTCACTTTGTCGGCTGGACCGGAAGCCACCTGAACACAGCAACAGCGGTTCCCCAAGAGGATGGGAGGAAGCAGGAGAAAAGGCAGACTTGGCCAGCGCTCCCAAAAGAGAATAACGCCGCCTGGGATAGGTCCCTTCACAGTTTAGTAGACCCAGACGTTCCCCAGCTCCGGGGTGTGAACCCAAGTCTAGGAGCAAGAGCTCCCTAGGTGCTTCCTATCTGGAGGACAGGAAACCTAAAACTGAGGTGTGGAGAGGGTGTGAACCTTTTTATCTTCTCAGGTTTCCTGTCCTGGATGGGAGGTCCTACTTGCATGGGTGCTGTCACGGCCAAGGAGAAAATCCTGATGCAAAATAGGGACCTTGTGATAGAGGCCTTACAGATGCTCCAAAGACAGGATCCGTTGTGCTTTTAATTTTTTCTTCCTTCCGACAGATCAAAAGAAGGGTAAAATAAAACGTGATGTCAATAAGGCCAAACAAGGACACTAGTGTCTGCATCACAGAAGGCAAGACAGCAAGAGGAGTCAACTAAGTGGCCCAGTCACAGAGTGGTGAGCGTGGCAACTACATGAGGAGTCAACATACTGGCCCAGTCACAGAGTGTGAAGGGTGGCACCGGCATAAGGAGTCCACACAGTCGCCCAGTCACAGAGTGGTGAGGGTAGCAACTGCATGAGGAGTCAACACAGTGGCCCAGTCACAGAGTGGGGAGGGTGGCAACCGCATGAAAAGTCAACATAGTAGCCAAGTCACAGAGTGGGGAGGGTGGCAAATGCATTAGGATTCAACACAGTGGTCCAGTCACAGAGTGGGGAGGGTGGCAACCGCATGAGTGTTAGTGCCGGCGCTGCTGCCCCTACTCCTCTTTCCCTCCTGTTTCCATGCTCCGTGCTGACAAGTGTGTGCACCAGGTAGCTTAACTCTTGTATCTGTGCTCCATGCCAGAGCTTATGTCCTGCTCGGGGACTCCCCTGGAGTGGCACCTGGCAACTACCCTAATGGCCCGAGGCTGTCCTCACCATCAGAGGCTCTAGTGAAGACCAGGTAGTTGCTTAGTCACGCCCCTCCAGGGCACAGCCAGTCAGTGGCGCAGTGGGTCCACACCCTCTTACATAACAATGAGGAGTCAACAAAGTGGCCTAGTCACAGAGTGGGGAGGTGGGGGTAACAGCAGTGGCAGTAACAGCAATAGATGGTCAGTGGCAGTAGGTGTGTGGCATCAGACGGGTGGCAGCATCAGAATAACAAGTGGCCAGAAGAAACAGGTCTTTTTTTCACAAAATTTTAGTGTGGCACCCAGATTGATCTAGTCTGATTCATCAGGCTCTGGCGTGTGAAAATCCTGGCTGATACACGCTTGACTCATCTTTACAAAAGGTTAGTCTCTCAACATTTTGTTTGGAAAGGAAAGTACCCAAAGGGTAACTATGCCCCCCGCCACACTAAACACCCATTCTAATGTCACACTACTGTCACACCCATTCTAATGTCACACTACTGGCTGGGCAGGAAAGTTTGTCCGGGGCAAACTCGGTCACTTGCAGCCACAAATCAAGTTTGGCTGCTCAGTAGTCCAAGAGATCTTGGATGTGGGATGGAAGGGTGCAGTCAAAAGTATGCCACTACCTGATGGTTCAGGTTCTGCTCCATGTCCTACTTCTGCTAGGTGGTTTCTTTAGTTGGTGGGTGAAGAAAAGTGGTCGTTAGAGAAAGTTGCTGCTGATGGAGCTGATGCTACCCTTCCCCCTCCAGCAGTCATGGCAGTGGAGCGTGCTGGAGGAGAACTATGCCTGCAGTGGAGGCTGAGAACAAGGTGGAGGATGTGGAGGCAGAAAGAGAACATTGGCGCAGTACCCACAGCTTGAGAACACATGGCTTGGGACTCCCCACCTTAACTCTGCACAAGTCATCAGTTCTCTGACAGGTGCAGTCAACCACATGGAAAGGGAAGGACTGTAGTACCAGCAACTTGGCCAGGAGCACATTCAGCTTCACCATTGGATGACTGTACACATACTGTTGTCTTTTTTGCAATCGCCTTAGTGATTGACTGCTGGCAGAATTAGTGAGGAGGAGGAGGGGGAGCATCCAGACCAGTAGATAATGGGTAGGAAACACAAATCCCTTCTGCTGAGGTGGTGTAGCCTTGACTGCTGGAGAAGGGGTGCGGGTCACTGGTTAATGCAGTGGTAGCTGAGTAAGTGTCACGGATCAGCGGGTGTAAACCCACTATGCCTCGTGTCCTACCACCTCTAAGGGAGCTGTCTAAGTGAACCTCTCGTTCTTCACAATACCCCAGATGGTGGGGATAGGCTTTCCCGAGGGGAACACCAGGTCTCTACCTCTTGAGGAGGATAGGCACACAAGGCAGCTGGTCCAGGCAGATCAGAAGGCCGAGTCGTTACCATTAGCAACAATGTAGGACCGAAGGATGAGGCAGAGGCGAAGTCAGACAGGCAATGGGTCATGGCTGGCGGTACAGGTACAGGTCAGGCAATCTGGGTCGGCAACAGGAGAGTCTATGTAAACAGGCAGGGATCAAACAGGTAGCAAAATCCATGAACACAAGCACCGGTCGGATACACAGAAAAACAAGCAGATGAATCAGCAACCTTTGCAGGATACAAGGACCTTGACACTGAGGCATCTGGGAAGGGGGCTGAGCCACTTATATACATGCAGGAGGGCTAAGATTGGTCAGCGAGGTCACATGATCTAACCCATAAAGCACAGGAAATGACACGAGCTGGACCTTAAGGAAGAGCTGCAGGGAAGAAGCAGCAAGCATGCTTTGGCCAGGGCTGAAGGGAAACTGCAGAGTGGATTCCAGAACAAACAGTACCTGCAAGGACAGAGCCCAGGACTGCAGCGGTGAATGGGGAGGCACAAGCAGCAGATCACCACTGAACACAGCACCCAGGACCGTGGCGGTAAGTAGGAGAACAGCGGCACACGGTCTCCGCTGTTACAGTCAGTCTGTACAATGTTAAGGAAGCAGGTGTGGACACATTGCATCACTGACTGGCTATAACCTGAAGGGGCGTGACCAGGGGCGGATTGGCAATTCACCTCACCGGGAAGGTTCCTGGTGGGCCGACTGCCTTCACTATTCAGTGGGCCGCCAGCACTGTCTCTCCCTTCACACTTGTGGCTTCTGAATTATAATGACAACGCAGCCCTCTGCAATACACATCGTGGGCCGCTATCACACATATGATAAGGACAGCACAGCAGCGTGGCCTAGGATGTAGGACTGCAGAGGGACGCGCTGTCATTAGCATTATAATGCCTGAGTCGTCTCCACGTGGCCGCACAGCAGAAGAAGGAAGCTGAGTGGTTCTCTGTGCCTCCAGTGAGAAGTGCAGAGGAAGAGCTGTCCTGTCGGCAGCTCAAGATTGTGTGATGCAGAGGCTGGAGAGTGAGGAGCAGATATGGAGGGTAGAGGTGAGAGCTGCACAGGATATTTCTATTTAGCAGTGGAGATATACTAAATACTGAGGAGACGGTCTTTACCTTAAGGCTAGGGCTACACGACGACAGTTGTCGCGCGACTTCTTGTCGCACCAAAGTCGCGCGACAATTTTTATACTGGAAGTCTATGGTGTCGCACTGCGACATGCGACATGCTGCGACTGCGACACGACAGTCGCAAAAATTCCATCTTGGATGGATTTTTCTGCGACAGTCGCAGTTGCAGCATGTCGCAGTGCGACACCATAGACTTCCATTATAAAAATTGTCGCACGACTTTGGTGCGACATCAATGTCGCGCGACAACTGTCGTCGTGTAGTTGTGCACTATGTGTCGCGCGACACATGTTGCCGTGTAGCCCTAGCCTAAAAGCCAGAAAGGAGACTTACTGTGAACAGACTTACAATAAATCAATAGTGAGACCTGGAGTTTGTGTGAAGGGAGGATGGCTTCCTCATGCAGACCTGAGGGCTGTAGAAGTACAAAAGTAAAACATGAGTGTTGGTTCTGTGCAGTTCTTCTGCACAGTGCTGCTGGTTGTGATCCATGCTGACTTCTTACAGTGAGCTGCTGCTACTCTCTGCAATATGTGTGAACTGCACAAGCATACCAGGATCCAGGTCCCTGGCTACCTTTTCTATGTAGAGAAAGCAGTGGATCTCTCCTCCAAATCTTGGGTAGGCAGTAATAAGCTTGTTCTCGCTGAAAAGCAGAGCAGAGTCCACAGCATACAATATGTCCAGAGCAGAAGGAACAGAAAATGAAATAGGCAGGTTCAGGATAGGTGGGGGCACAGAGCTTATTCCTGGGCCATGGCAACTAAGCGTGGTGTCAGAGGAACCCACAAATTCCCGTCTGATACCAGTTTAGATGATGTTGAAGATCGAGTCAACCATTCACAGACAGCTGGGTTGCTGGTCAAAAGACGACAGATGGATGACACCGGCAGCTCTGGCCTATCACTGCGACTGCTGCTACCACCCTCCCTTCTTCTGCCAGCTCCAGAAACATTTTTGCCTTTGCCCATTCCCTTAGAAGGCCCTGGCACCTGTCTGTCGGACATACTGCACTGTAACAGTAACTGTAAAATAGCAGAAGTGTCAGGCAGTAATTTTACACTAATTACACAATTAAGGATTAACGGATTTACTCATGTATAAAAGAATGTGAGCCCCACAAAATCTTTAGCATAAGGCCGTATTTTCACCCCAATTACACAATTAACCCCTTCAACCCCGGGCCTGTTTTCACCTTCCTGACCAGGCCATTTTTTGCAAATCTGACATGTGTCACTTTATGTGGTAATAACTTTGGAACGCTTTTACTTATCCAAGCCATTCTGAGATTGTTTTCTCGTCACATATTGTGTTTCACGACAGTAGTAAATTTGTGGCAAAATATTTCATTTTTATTTATAAAAAAAATACCAAATTTACCAAAAATTTGGAAAAATTTCCAAATTTCAATTTCTCTACTTTCAAAATACATAGTAATACCTCCAAAAATAGTTATTATTTTACATTCCCCATATGTCTTCTTTATGTTGGCATCATTTTATAAATGTCATTTTACTTTTTTGGGACGTTAGAAGGCTTAGAAGTTTAGAAGCCATTTTTCAAATTTTCAACAAAATTTCCAAAACCATTTTTTTAAGCACCAATTCAGATATAAAGTGATTTTGAGTGGCTTACGTAATGGAAACCACCCATAAATGACCCCATTTTAGAAACTACACCCCTCAAATTATAAGAAACTGCTGTTACAAACTTTGTTAACCCTTGAGGTGTTCCACAAGAATTAATGGAAAATGGAGGTGAAATTTTAAAATTTCACTTTTTTGGTAGATTATTCATGTTAATAATTTTTTCTTGCAATACAGCAAGGGTTAACAGCAAACTAAACCTCAATATACATTACTCTGATTCTGCAGTTTACAGAAATACCCCATATGTGGTGGTAAACATCTCTATGGGTTTGTGGCAGCGGTCAGAAGGAAAGGAGCGCCATACGGATTTTGGAGGCAGATTTTGCTAGAATGGTTTTTAGGCACCATTTTGTAATTGAGAGACCCTGATGTACCCCTACAGTGGAAACCCTCAAAAAGTGACCCCATTTTGGAAACTACACCCTTCAAAGAATATATTAAGGGGGGTACTGGCCACTTTGACCCCCTAAGCATTTTACGGAATTTGGAAACACTTGGCTGTAAAAATGAAAAGTTTCATTTCGTCCAATAAAATGTTGCTTTAGCCCCAAATTTTTCATTTTCACAGGAGAAAAGCACCCCATAATTTGTTCCCCATTTTCTCCTGAATACGGCAACACCCCATATGTGGTGGTAAACTGCTGTGGGGGCACATGGCAGGACTCAGAACAGAAGGAGCGCTATATGGACTTTGCAGCACAGATTTTGATGGATTGGTTTGCGGGAGCCATTGATTTTTATTTTTTTGAGTTATTGTCTTATGTGGGGGCTAATTTTTTGCGGGATGAGGTGACGTTTTCATTGGTATCATTTTGGGGTACATAAGACTTTTTGATCGCCTGCTATTACACTTTTTGTGAGGCAAGGTAAAAAAAATGGCTGTTATGGCATAGTTTTTTTTTACAGCATTCACCTGGGGGGCCATCTCATGTAATATTTTTATAGAGCAGGTTGTTACGGATGCGGCGATACCCAATATGTCAAACATTTTTATTTCTGGAAAGTTTTACACATTAGATGCATTTTTGAACAGAATAAAATCTTTTTTTTGTGTTGCTATTTTCTGAGAGCCATATTTATTTATTTTTTTGGGCGATTGTCTCAGGTAGGGTCTACATTTCTGCGGGACAAGATGACGGTTGATTGGTACCATTTGGGGGTAAATACGCCTTTTTGATCGCCTGCTATTACACTTTTTGTGAGGCAAGGTGAAAAAAATGGCTGTTATGGCATAGTTTTTAAAAAAATTTTTTTTACAGCATTCACCTGGGGGGGCCATCTCATGTAATATTTTTATATAGCAGGTTGTTACGGACGCGGCGACACCCAATATGTCAAACATTTTTATTTTTGGAAAGTTTTACACATTAGATGCATTTTTGAACAGAATAAAATCTTTTTTTTGTGTTGCTATTTTCTGAGAGCCATATTTTTTTATTTTTTGGGCGATTGTCTCAGGTAGGGTCTACATTTCTGTGGGACGAGATGACGGTTTGATTGGTACCATTTTGGGGTAAATACGCCTTTTTGATTGCCTGCTATTACACTTTTTGTAAGGTAAGGTGACCAAAAAAAGGCTGTTTTGGCACAGTTTTTTTTTTTTTACTGCTTCACCTGGCGATATCTAACATGTCTATTTTTATTTTTTTCACTATTTTTTACAATTTTTTTAAATATTATTTTGTGAAAAGGACGCTTTTTTGGAACTTGAAACTTTTTTTGTAAAACTTTATTTTTTCACCTTTTTTTCACTTTTTTTTACACTTTTTTAACTTTTGGGGTCTGATCCCCTTTACAATGCATTACAATACAGAAGTATTGTAATGCATTGGTTGGAAGTGTATTACACACAGTAATACACTTCCAGCTTACTGCCTGTGAGATCCAGGGGGCTGGATCTCACAGGCTTCCGTAGATAGCAGCCAGATGCCTAAGGAAGGCATCCGGCTTCTATCTAAGCCATCGGGTCCCCGTCACAGCAGCACGGGGACCCGATGGACACCCCTTCCGACCGCCCGCATCGCATGTGCCGCGGTCAGCGCTGACCGCGGCACATGAAGGGTTAATACGCTCGATGCGGGCGTACGCAGCAGGGGTCCGGCTACTGGGAACAGCCGGCCCCCCGCAGCTGATCGTGCGGGTGCAGCTCCTGCACCCGCCCGATCAGCGCGCCGTAGTACTACGGCGCTGGTCGTAAAGTTACTTCTCGCAGCGCCGTACATGTACGGCGCTGGTCGGGAACGGGTTAAAGATTAAAGAATTTAATTATTTATAAAAGAATGTGAATACCCCAAAAACAGTAGTATCAGGCTGCAATATCACCCCAATAACAGAATCAAGGATTAATGGAATTATTTAAGTATAAAAGTTTAAGTATAAAATCAGTAGTATTAGAACACTTTTTAACCCCAAGGTGTAATAGAATAGCTTCTCTCAAGCTTTACACTGTTCAATTGGCCACTGCTCTCTTTCCTATAGTGTGGATAAAGCCTATTATATCCCTACACTATCTCTAAGCTGTTCCTGAACTGCTCAAAAGTAATATTTTGTAAATAAAGTCTTCCATAACTGTCCCTAGCGCCTGTCACATCTCTCCCAGCACTAATTTCACTGGAAAAAGGCAGAGACCAGACAGGATGCTTTTTATAGGGCTGTGACATCACAAGGGCTGGCTATGTGCTGATTGGCTGGCTGCATGGCATTATGGGTGATCCCTCCTTCCTGGGCTTCTTACTTCCTCTTTGTAACATGTGCAGCATCCATTTTAGAAAAAATCTGATTCATTACGGCGGCGCAAGGAAATTCAGCTTTGCTGTAAATCAAATTTTTCCTGAAATTCGGATCGAATTTCACTTCGATTCGCTCATCACTAGTCACAGCGTTACTCCTGCATCTCCTGAGTAGGTTTTCAGTGGAGTCCTCTCAGTCTTCACTGTCCCTTTTTGCTAAGAAGTGGAGTCTTGACTTGTGTGAGAGCAGTCACCATTTGGGCTGCCCTGAGGAGTTTTCTGAAGAACAACCAGGGCCATGTCTGCTTTGGGATCTGGTGATGCCGCTGAGTTAAGCCTGGCTGCCTGTAGCTCTGTGTGAGCAACTCCAATATGGCATTTTTTCTCGACAAGGCAGACACACAAAACCAAAGCTGTGTGCAAGATGTCCAGGATTAATATAAGCCTTGGGCGTTCAAACACAATCATAGGTACCAGAGCACGGCTGCAGCATATGAGGCAGCATCACCGAATCCATTGGGAAAATACAACTGGCCAGCGTTCCCAAGTCTGTCCTCCTTTTGGTGGTACTCTTTGTGGCAGCCAACCAGCATTCCCAAGCAAGACATTTTTCATCATCACCACGTTATTCTCCTCCTGCTAACACTCCTTCTTGTCCTTTGATACATTGTGAGACATCTATAACGGACTGTTTGGCCATGTAAAAAACTTTTCTCCACCAGCAATTATCTTGTATACAAGCTGAACCCCCACCTGGCCATTTTGCTGGTGGTGCAGTAGCTGCCGTACCATTTAGCAGTGCCTTGTATTCTCACGTGGCAGAGAACACAGGTCACTCCTTGCGATTCTCACTGTGTGGCAAGTTGCACTCCACAGTGGAAACCTGGAGAAGCTGTTAAGGGCAGGAATAGTACATTTCTTTCATGGTCAACTGGGTCAATGTTTTTTAATGCAGCAGAGAGGCAGTACCCCAGCAACATAGTCAGGTGCTTCTGACCTCCCCACGACTGCATCGGGCTGGCTCCTACAGCAGGAACTTATTCTCCTCCATGGACACGCTCCTGTCCCCACAGCAGCAGAGCACAGCATCTGCCTACCATCATGTTCCATATGGCAGCTGCTGCCTACATCATGCCACTGCCACCACCATGTCACTGGTGCTTTCTGCCTACTAACTTGTACCGTATGGCAGCTGCTGCCTCAATCGTGCTTCAATCCCAGCCACCCTGTATATGTGCTGCATCAGCCCCTGAAAACGAGCATGTAATGTAATGAAAAAATGAATTAAGACAGCAAAGGAGGCAATATGGAAACTCACAATACATTTTAAGTGCCTTGCATTAACTTTGTCTACATTATAAATGGCTTTTGCTTGTTGACCTGGGATGGGATGTCTATGCGTGCTTCCATGGTCTGGGCCACCAGAGAGACAAGCACTTCTTCCTATACAGTGCAAGCACGGTCACTGCTGCTGGACTGCAGCTGTGGTCGTAATTCCTGGGAAGAAGTAGTGTACAATGCGACTGAAAAATTAATCAAGCCGGCAAAGAAGGCAATATGGACAATCACAATACATTAGTAAGTGCCTTGTATTACCTTTGTCTACATGGTAAATGCCATTTGCTTGTTGAGGCAACCTCTTTAAAATGTTTTTTATTCACCTTTCTTTATGGTCTTCACTCCCTATTCCCCCTACTCTGTTCTAAAGATGCCCTACTACTTTGTGCAAAGTCTTTCCTTTTGTCATCCAAACTGTTATTTCCCTCCTCACTTCCATCCTAATCTTGAGTGGGTTCAGGCTAGTCGTATGGGGCCTAGAGAATTTTTATGGTCGCCATGACAATGCTTATTGCACCCAAAGGAAGGTCTTGCCGAAACGTGCGTTGGGGTGTGTGGTTCTCCTGAGGTGAGGTGCATCATGGGTAGGTTATCTTTAGAATTGATTTATTGAATACTATGTTTGTTGGGAGCTATTTATAAGATGTCATTGGTATTTTTTTTTTAGCATTAGCTATTTACTAATTTATAGTATAGTATCCCCCCTCCCCTCAGGAGCACCACACTTTACATTCATGTGATTTATCTCTTTTTAACTATGTCCAGTATGTGAATTTAATAAAGATTGTTGTACTTTTTTGAGCTATAATAACTCATGTGCCTTTGTAGGTTAATTTGTTTGTTGCAAGTCAGCTGTTTACTGAATATAGATACATTTCCCTTTACTTTAAGGGTGTCAATATTTTTTTCTCATGTTGGTTAACATTCTTGTAATTATTATATCTGCTGTTTCAAACAGCAGAGGCCCGCAGCTAATGACCGAGACCAGCAATAATGCCAATCGCGGTCATTACAGTAATAACAGCCTTTACATATATACTGTATATAATATCATATAAGATATCTGGTATAGTTGCAATTGTACTAACCCAGAGAATGAAGGGCACAGATCAGTTTTGCTGCAAAGGGAACGGCGTAGGGGACAAACTCTGTAAAACTGTGGAGGATTAGCATTTTTTTTTCCAATTGCACCCCATTTGCAATTTTTTCCCACTACATTGTATGCCATATTAAATGGTGGCATTAGAAAGTACAACTTGTCCCTCAAAAAAACAAGCCCTTATATGTATACATGAACGGAAAAATAAAAATATTATGGCTCCAGGAAGACGTGGAAGAAAAATGAAAACGCAAAAACAAACAAAAAAAAACTTCTGGTATCCTAAGGGTTAAAACAGTACAGATTACAGAATTCTATACAGTTTTTTCCTGCCTTCACGAATGCCACCCCCTGTGGTAATGATTAGAGGGGACTTCTTATGCTTACCATTGTCTACATGATAAATGCCATTTGCTTGCTGAGATAACTCCTTTAAAAGTTTTTCTTCTTTCTTTATGGTCTTCGCTTCTCTTTCCCCTACTCTGTTCTACCGATTCCCTACTACTATGTGCTCCCACTGTCCTCTCTCATTTCCACTGAGCCCTTGCCTCTAAAGAGTCCAAACCATTTACTGCTTTCCCTTATTATCCCAACAAATCCTGTCACCTTATCTCTCCACAAAACTCTGCCATTTTGTTTCCCCCCTGTTACCATTAAAAGAGTGTGTCCCTTGTGTCTCAAACCAAAAAAGCCCCTGCTTTGTCTCATCCCAACTTATATCTTCCTCTTGCCGTCCATCTCAGTCTTACTGGTTGTATGGGGCAAAGAGAATTTTTATGGTGGCCCGGATAATGCTTATTACAACACTACAGATTACAGAAATCTATATAGTTGTTTCCTGCCTACAGGAATGCCTGTGGCAATGATTAGAAGGGGATTCTTTTGCTTACTGAAAGTTTGGAAATTCTTATATTAGTAGAAGGAAAAGGTGGGGACACGACTGAAAAAAGTGAAGATTGCTCTGCAAAGTGGGAAGTTTGAACTACTATGGTTAGATGTATGCAACTGTATTCCTGGAGAGCAAAAATGAACAACCTACATTTATTTAGTTTTACAAAAACATGTATTAATATGAACATACCTTTCTTTTAATACCTATGGCAATGAACATGTTTCGTAACACCAGTTTTTCCTGCTTCAGTTCATTTTGCGCAAGATGTTCACTTTGAGCATTATGTTCATTTTCTAAAAAGTAAAAACAATGAAAGCAGACAAACAAATAATTGTTTTGGAAAAAGAAAACAGAAAGAAAGCACTGCTGTGGTCAAATATAGTTCACAGAGAAATTTGCATTTACACTTACAGGGGTTTCTTTTTAACAAACAACGGGGGTCATTTATTAAGACCAACATTTTAGATGCCAGTCTTAATAACCCCTACAGTATGTCTGGTGGTGGATCCGATGAAGTTATGAAGATGTCTCGACATAACTTCGGAGCATCCAGCACCAGTCTAAATGTAAGCCAGCTACATTTAGGCCATTTTCTAGGCCTACAACAGGCCTGCCCCCTTCCCCGCCAAGCCCATTTCTTTGGACTTGGCTTGAGAGGGGAAAAGTCACAGATTTCTGTGCAAGAAATACGCCTAATATAGGCGTATTTCTGGATAATAAATGACCCCAAAGTATATAGCAGAAATCTACAATCTTTTGTAGGTTGCAAGCCAATTTCAAATGCAACAGGTGGTGTTTGGCAATGATATATCTTAAAGGAGTTGTCCGGTTTCAGTGATTATTGGTTAACAGTCTGATTTTCATCAACAACCTACATATAAGGTGGTTGTACCTTTATTTCTTTCTTCAAAGGTCCCCATTCCTGAGGATAAAATTGTAGATCGGATGTATGTTACGTAGCTGGTAACGTAGCAGGCTCCTTACTGGTCTGCTAAGTCTTGTCTACAAAAAGCGCCTGGTGATGTCACCACCACAGAGGTGCATTTTGGAGGCTGTTTTGGAAGAATGAACTAGCAGCACTAGGGAATGCCCATCTGCGCCAGTGATGTCACCAGGCACAGAGGGCCATTATTCAGAGCTGAAGGAGGCTGTTTTGGAGGGAACTGGCAGCGTTAGAGAACGCTTCTCTGTGACACAAGCAGAGAGCCTATATATATGGAAGCAGGGAAGGTTTGTGCCTGTAGGTGTTGAGAAGGGCAGTTTTAGGGGCATTACTAATAAGGGGAGGAATGGCAGGAGGTAGAATACTTATGAGAGGGAATGATAGGGACTGAGACGTCAATCTGCAGAGTAGTGCTGCGTTGTGGGACCCATAAGGCAGTGTGGCAGGAAGTGACATGAGTGAGGGAGAGCTGTAATGTAAACAATAACTACTGCAGTGTCAGGGACTCATAAGAGAACTGGAGGAGGGAAAAAAGACCAGGAAAACTACAGGGGGACCTTATGGCTATGTGTAAGGGTGATTACTAATGTTAGTTAAAACAAATGTGATCCCAGACAACCCCCTTACAGGGCTCCAGATGGCGACCAAAATGGTCGCAAATGCGACTTAGATTTTATAAATGGCGATAAGACTTTTTAGTCTTGTCGCCATTTGCGCCTGGACCCGACCGCATATACTGATAGTAGGCTGCGCTACTGCGCAGCCTAGTATCAGAGAACATGGAGCAGATAAAATAAAAAAATCTCTTACCTGTCCTGCGCCGCGGCTCCGCTCCGGGTCCTGCGCTCCTCTGTCTTTCTGGGCGGCACTGCACTGTCCTGACGGCGTACAGCGTCAGGACGTAGTGCGCGCACTCTGACCTGACGCTGCACGCAGTCAGGTGATACTGCAGCGCCGGGAGGACAGAGGAGCGTTGGAGCGGAGCCGCAGGACAGGTAAGAGATTTTTTTATTTCATTCTGATGGCCGCAGAGTGGGCTGATCTGAGGTCTGATGGGGCCACAGTGGGCTGATCTGTGGTCTGATGGGGCCACAATGGGCTGATCTGTGGTCTGATGGGGCCACAATGGGCTGATCTGTGGTCTGATGGGGCCACAATGGGCTGATCTGAGGTCTGATGGGGCCACAATGGGCTGATCTGAGGTCTGATGGGGCCACAGTGGGCTGATCTGAGGTCTGATGGGGCCACAATGGGCTGATCTGAGGTCTGATGGGGCCACAGTGAGCTGATCTGAGGTCTGATGGGGCCACAGTGGGCTGATCTGAGGTCTGATGGGGCCACAGTGGGCTGATCTGAGGTCTGATGGGGGCACAGTGGGCTGATCTGAGGTCTGATGGGGGCACAGTGGGCTGATCTGTGGTCTGATGGGGGCACAGTGGGCTGATCTGTGGTCTGATGGGGGCACAGTGGGCTGATCTGAGGTCTGATGGGGGCACAGTGGGCTGATCTGAGGTCTGATGGGGGCACAGTGGGCTGATCTGAGGTCTGATGGGGGCACAGTGGGCTGATCTGAGGTCTGATGGGGGCACAGTGGGCTGATCTGAGGTCTGATGGGGGCACAGTAGGCTGATCTGAGGTCTGATGGGGGCAAAGTGGGCTGATCTGAGGTCTGATGGGGGCACAGTGGGCTGATCTGAGGTCTGATGGGGGCACAGTGGGCTGATCTGTGGTCTGATGGGGGCACAGTGGGCTGATCTGTGGTCTGATGGGGGCACAGTGGCCTGATCTGTGGTCCGATGGGGGCACAGTGGGCTGATCTGTGGTCCGATGGGGGCACAGTGGGCTGATCTGAGGTCCGATGGGGGCACAGTGGGCTGATCTGAGGTCCGATGGGGCCACAGTGGGCTGATCTGAGGTCTTATGGGGCCACAGTGGGCTGATCTGAGGTCTGATGGGGGCACAGTGGGCTGATCTGAGGTCTGATGGGGGCACAGTGGGCTGATCTGAGGTCTGATGGGGGCACACTGGGCTGTTCTGAGGTCTGATGGGGGCACACTGGGCTGATCTGGGGGCACACTGGGCTGTTCTGAGGTCTGATGGGGGCACTTCTCAACTTTTCCTAGGCCAGTGACGTCACGTTCATCACGTGGCCTAGGAGCAGCTCAGCCCCATTCACTTGAATGGGGCTGAGCACAATACCAGGCACAGCCGCTGTACAATGTACGGCGATGTGCTTGGTAAGCTGCGAGTAGGTAGCTGGGAATACCAGTACCTTCTCAAACAGCTGATCAGCGGGGGTCCCGGGTGTCGGCTCCCCACCAATCAGATACTGATGACCTCTTCATAATATAGGCGATCAGATATAAAATCCTGGAAAACCCCTTTAATGAATATATAGTGGTTGGTGAAAACTGAATATGTAAGCTGTGTCAAATATCAGGTGTAATAAGGTGGTAACATTACCATAAAGGATAAAATTAATAATGCAAAGATGTGTGGGACACTTTGAAGCAATCCTTTATGGACAGACCAGGTTTTTCAGGGCAGATTTCACAGTGAATGATGTCCTCTCATATCCCCCTTTTAGAACAAACTCATCTTTTTGGGTCCTTCCCTTCCTTGCTGTTTGCTTTAACAGGGAAAGGTTGCTCTAGTACAATACGCCTTCCCGATTTTGAAAAATTAGTGACTTAATCATTACTTACTGAAACTGAAGGAATGTTGTTGTCTGGCTTGCAGATCTAAATAACACGTAATCATTAGTGTTGAGCAAGCATGCTCGGCCGAACTCGCTGTTCGGCCAAGCATGCGTATGCTCGGGTCGAGTGTCGCCACATGTTTGTTCGCTGCTACGCATTACCGTACGCATTACCGTACGCATCTTATAATTTGTACGCTAATGCTACACATTGCTCGAGTCTCCCCGCACGTTTGTTTGCTGCTACGCATTAGCGTACTCA
Source organism: Rhinella marina (assembly GCA_900303285.1). Classification (NCBI taxonomy): domain Eukaryota; kingdom Metazoa; phylum Chordata; class Amphibia; order Anura; family Bufonidae; genus Rhinella; species Rhinella marina. The sequence goes on from ONZH01011173.1 coordinate 43,491, forward strand.
TCTTATAATTTGTACACTAATGCATGCGTACGCATTCAGTTAAGTAGCGTACCTTTAACAACGCTAGACTGTATGTTCGTTATTTGTGTGGGAATGTTCGCCGAACACGACCAGAATAACGAATATTTTTTAACGCAACTTCGCTCATCTCTAATTGTATGCTAATGCGTCCGAATTAGTATGCTAATGCTACGCATTGTGCGCTAATACGTACTAATTCACCCTCCCGATGCTGTTCCCGAAACATTTCTGTGGTGTTTCCACCATTTTTTCACGTTTTCATATGGACCCTCCCCTCATCCGAGCAGGGGGTGCCTGGTCTTCTCCCATTGACTTTTATTATGCTCGGGTGCTCGGCCGAGCACTCGAGCAGCCCCGAGTGCTCGGCCAGAGCACCCGGGCAGACGAGCACAGAGGTGCTTGATAATCACTAGTAATCATTATACAGTGCCCTCTGTACAATGTGAAAGGCCAGCTGTTTGTACCACAGCTTTGTTTTCCACACGGCACTATAAGGCTTGTGAACCTGATCTGAAAGATCAACCTCTCCCATGTTTATGTCGTAGTCCAGGATGCAGTCTGCCGGATCCAGGTGCCGGATCCGTGCTAACGCTAGTGTGAAAGAGGCCTTATACAGGGTTACACTGGTATAATAGTTATCCACACAGAGGTGGTAACTCTGATTAAGCATTGGGTGCAGGAAGTCCCACTAACTCCTAGCAGGGCGTGTTTCATTCTGGGTGTTTAATGAGGGTGTCCTTCTCTTCGTAAAGTCGAGACCTGTGGGTGTACCTAGAGGTACCCTCACACAGCTTGTCCATTTTTTTTTTCTCATTTATATTTTATTAAATTTATGAAGAGAAAATACAATATGAACATCATGAGTAAATCAAAACAGTAGGTCAAGTACAAAGGATAAAATAACCCATAAACAATAAAAATATATCAAATCAAACAGAAAGTCTCTCTATGTATTTTCAATCGAGCAAATGCTCTCGAGAGTCCCATGGAAGCCAACATTTTGTGAACGTGGCCACGGTGTTACGCTGAAGGGCCACTGAATATTCCAGGGATCTGACCATCCGTATCCGAGTGCACAATTCAGATGACGTAGGCGGGGAAGGGCGCTTCCAGAACAAGGCAATCAAACACTTCGCTGGTGTTAATATATGAAGGAGCAGCCTGGCGCCTTGCCCCCTCAAAGAAGGGGGTGGTACATTCAATAGGAGGATAGTCGGGTCATTAGGAAGTGAGACCTCCAATATAGTAAGTGTGACAGATCTCGCAGCACTCCAGAAGGGCCCCAGAACCGAGCAAGACCAAAAAAATGTGAAACAGAGAGGCTTGCGGTCGGTAGCACCGCCAACAAAGATCTGGGACTGCTGGATTCATAGCATGCAATAATGCAGGTGTGTGATACCAAAACGTCAATAATTTGACCTGGTTTTCCTTATAAGAGACAGAGGACGAGCTAATGTGTGCCCGTCGCCAAATAGTCCGCCAGGTCTCTGGGGGAAGCTCCCTCTGCAACCAATCTTCCCATTTTGACATATAGGGGTGCTTAAATCCCTCTGGGAAATCAAATGACAGGAGTATTTGGTATATATCAGTTATGAGACCCTTAGAGGAGGGGCTGCAAGTGCACAAACGTTCGAACGGGGAGAGAGAAGGGAACGTCAGTGAACCCAGCACAACTCTACAATAGTCCTCCACTTGTCGGAACTGGAACAACAAGGAAGAGGGCAATGAGTATTTAGCTTGGAGCTCCTGGAAAGAGTAAATTCACCCTGTAAATTGATCCCTCAGGTCTATCAGACGGTACAACCCAGCTCCCGACCAGGGTCTCACCATACCTGCCTCAGAACGTCCAGGTAAAAGAGGAGTATACAGAAACAGAGAGAGAGGAGACTGTAGAGTGGCCAAATTGTATTTTATCCTATTCCTATACCAAAGTTCCCTAGTGAAGCCTATCGGGCCGAGAAGGGCAGAGGCAGGGATAGAGACAGGTGGTCCCCATATTAAAGTTCCCAAGTGAGTCGGAGCCAGCCACAACCTCTCGATCTCAGTCCACCTATTGTAAGAATGGAAAGTTGACCAGGAGGGAATCTGTCTCAAGTGTGCAGCTAAGTAATAGCTGGCTATACTAGGTAGTGCTAGGCCTCCTCTCATAACTGGGGCCATCAAAGTACGGACAGGGATCCTATGTCAATTGTAGTTCCAAACGAACTTTGTAAAACAAGATTGTATAGAGCGGAGAACCGTAGCTGGCACCCTCACCAGGAGTGTCTCAAAGTAGTATAGGAATTTAGGGAGGATTGACATTTTAATGGCCGCTATGCGGCCCAGCAGTGAGATTGGGAGCGATTTCCATTTCGCTAAAAGAGAATGTACCTCTCTAATCAGCGATGGAAAATTAGCCTTGTATAGTACAGAATAGCATGAAGTGATCTGCACTCCCAAATATTTTATACAATGGGATCTCCAGGTGTAATGGAATTGCCTTTGTAAAAGGGAAAGCCTATCAGGGTGGATGTTAATAGGTAGAGCTTCCGATTTAGAGGCATTAACTTTGTAGTTGGACAGTCTACTGTAACGGTCCAGTACCATATGGAAGTTTGGGAGGGAAATAAACGGGTTTGTCAAGGTAAGTAAAACGTCATCCGCAAACAGAGAGATCGAAAATGATTTATCCCGGACTAAAATTCCCTGAATGTCTGGGGAGTTTCGGATAAATGCCGCCAGTGGTTCTATGCTGAGCACATATAATAGGGGCGATAGCGGACAGCCCTGCCTCGTACCATTAAGAATTCGGAGAGGCGGTGAGTGTGCGTGGGGTAGTTTGACTACAGTAGAAGGGGAGGAGTAGAGGCCCCTCAGGGCAGTCAGAAAAGATCCCTTAAAATCAAAGTGATGGAGCGACCGGAACATAAAATCCCAGTTCAAGCGATCGAACGCTTTTTCAGCATCTAGGTTAAGCAGTAGGGCCTCAACTCCACCCCTGTTTGCAACGTCCACCAGATCAATCGCTCTCCTAGTATTGTCCCCAGCTTGGCGGAATTTAACAAATCCCACTTGGTCTTTATGTATCAAATGATGCAGCCACATGTTTAGCCTATTCGCTAATATCTTAGTAAATATCTTCAGATCAGAGTTTAAGAGACTAATAGGCCTATAACTGGCGCAGTCAGCTGGGTCCTTCCCCTGCTTAGGGATTACTGTCACATAGGAGCCTAACATAGTATCGGGGACTTCATCTCCCTGCAGAAACCCATTGAACAAGCGCACCATGTGAGGAACCAGAACATCACCAAATGTCTTATAATAGGCATATGGGAGACCATCAGGTCCTGGGGATTTTCCATTCGGCAAGCCAGAGATAGTGTCACCAATTTCTTCAGCCGAAATGGGCTGGTTCAATTGGGCTAGTGCAGCAGGAGAGAGAGAGGGTAAGTGGCAATCTGAGAGAAAGTCATCAAGGAGAGCGTTACGTCTCGTCTCGTCTGCAGGCAGGGTGGAAGGAAGGGAATGTAATGTCGAATAATATTGGTAGAATATCTCAGCGATAGTGTCAGGGTGGTGCTGTAGATGCCTGAGGCGATCCCTAATGACATGGGGAGTAGAAGTGGCCGTGTTGTCTTTAAGTTGTCTAGCAAGCAAAGTGTGTGGTTTATTACTGAAGGCAAAGTATCGCTGTCTAGTATAACGGATTAGCTGATCCGTAGAGGAGGAGGCCAGGTATTTAAGACGGGCTCGTAGTTCCACTATTCTTCTCAGAACCCGCCTGGATGAGTGTGAAGCAAGCGACTGTTCTGCCCTCTGAAGTTCCCTTATGCAAAGGCGATACTGCGCTTCCCTGTCTTTTTTCAGGCGGGACGAGAGAGATATACAAGTCCCCTGTAGCACCGCTTTGTGTGCTTCCCATAAAATGCCCGGAGAAGGTGCAGTAGGTTAATTCTCCGCGAAGTATTGGGACAGAGAAGAACGCAGCTCGTCTCGGGTGAGGGGGTTGGCTAGAAGGGTGTCATTAAGCCTCCAGTGCGGTCGTCTCAGAGGAAAAACGCAAGTCTACGTAAACGGGGGCATGATCTGACCAGGAAATCGGGCCTATCGTGGCTTCAGCAAGAGATCTGAGAGCCATTATATTCCCAAAAAAATAATCAATCCTCGAGTGTGTGAGATGAGGAGTGGAATAAAAGGTGTACTGCCTGGTTGTCGGGTTATCAACTCTCCACAGGTCATAAAGGAAGTACATTCGGATCAATTTTCTAAATGCCCTGGACAGACGTGTGGTCTGGGAGCTAGGGGTCAAAGGGGGAGTAGTCAGTCTGTCCATACCTTCTTAGAATGGGACGTTGAAGTCTCCCCTATAATCTGTATCATCCCCCGTACAGGTGAGAGAAGAGAAAAGAGGGAAGAGAGGAAGGTGATCTGGCCAGAGTTTGGGGCATAAAGGGAGCAGAGCTGTATCCTCCGACCATAGAGGGTACCCTGAAGAATCACAAATCGTCCTACCGGATCCGAGTGAACCTTGTCCACCTGAAAGGGACAGGACCTAGATAGGAGAATGGCCACCCCTGCCGATTTTGTGAAAGCAAAGGATCCCTCACTAGTGAGGTGGGTTTCCTGAATAAGGACAATATCCGCTTTAGACCTACGGAATTCCCTCAAGGCAATGCGCCTCTTAAAGTTAGAATTAAGGCCTTTAACATTTAAGGACATAATTCTAGCCATTACAGGAAAGACCAGAACTCAAAGCGGATGGTATGATTATGAAAGAGGGAAATGGGCGGTGCCAGGCTGCCCCCTCGGTACACAACAAAGCTAGGCCCTTCATATTACATAGCAGTAGGTCAAACCATGACATAACCATAGAGAGCTGACATAAAAGAACAATTCTATAAAGTACAAAACTTGATATAGACATTGAGAGGTTCTTAGAAAGCAGAACCATCAAGTCTATGGAGTTCAGGGGAAAGGAAGTTTGTGAAAAGCAGCGGTTCAGCTAATCCGCCATAGCTGAAACAAACTGACCGAACTCCTTCAGGGAGAAGTGGTGAATACTCAACGGTGGCCGAGAACACTAGAAGAGTCTCTACCCCAGAACTCCATAGATTCAAGTGTGTGAAGAGTAGAACACTCACAGAACAGTCAAAGTGTTAAAGAATAGAAGAACGAGAGGGGAGAAGAGAGTAACCCAGCATGAGAATGAGAAACAATGTCAACAGAATAACTGACAGAGCATATAGTTACGTCCCCAAGAGAAAGGTCCTTTAGTCAGGGGATCCAGCCCCCTTCTCTGAAGTGTCCGCCCGGTTTCTCCGCTTCCGAGGACCCACGGTGGTCCAAGTTGCCGGGATAGGTGGCAAGGTAGAAGGCACACTCCAAGCCGGCAGCTGAGGGGCAGTGAGGTCCAGACGCGCGCAGAATTCCGCGAGGTCTTCAGGGTCTTTAAGGGTCACTGTAGAGCCATTTTTACGCACCGACAGGCTAAAGGGGAAGCCCCAGCGGTACGGGATAGCATTCTTCCCTACGGGATCCAGTAGGGGTTTCAAGGCTCTGCGCTTCTGGAGGGTTATCCAGGAGAGATTCTGAAACAGATATTTTAGCTCCAGCATACTCCACGTGTTGTAGTTTACGAGCTCTTGTCATAATGTCCTCCTTGAGAGCAAAATCATTAACATAGCATATGATGTCTCTTGGTGGACCTTGGGAAGACTTCGGTCTGAGCGCTCGGTGTGCTCGATCCATCAGTATAGGATGCATGGGCGGTCTTTCAAGAACCGAATTGAAGATAGTAAGCTGAGCAGCCTGCACGTCCTCCTCTCCCTGGGTTTCTGGAACGCCTCGGACTCTGATATTGTGGCGGTGTCCTCTATTATCCAGGTCCTCCACATGGTTATGCAGTTCACGCAGTTGGAGGGAGTGAGAGGACGTTTGTTTTTGTAGCGAGCGGATAACTGTGCGGGAGGCATTGTGGTCATCCTCAAGCTGGTGAACACGCGTGCCCACATTCTGAACATCTTGTTGGATGGCGGAGATCTCCTCCTTAAAGGCATCCTTAACTTCTGAAATTAGGGCCCGAAAGTCCTGCTTAGTAGGATGCTGCTGCATATAGGACCACCAATCATGAGGGGGATCCGTGGGAGGTCTAGATCCCTCCGACCCAGTAGATGAAGAGGAGCCACAGTGTGAAGGATGTCTGGATCTCAGTAACTGTGGGATGCCGGCATCTAGCGTACCCATAGGGGAAGCACCAGGTGAAGGACGGGAGATAGGAGGTGCTGCCGGACTTTCCGCTCTCTGAGGTAGCTCAGGAAGACGCCTACTGGGCAAGGGGGGTGACAGAGAGCCCCTGGCAGAGGTGGACCTGCTCCTTCCTGTAGCCCTAGAATAAAAGCCATCTGGCTGGCCATCCATGGAGGGTGGGGAGGCTCCTGAGGGCTGGGGTCCCAAATGTGTCCCCTTGGGAGAGGGTAATTCAGGGAAGTCCTCTGTGGTCAGAGCCACATCCCTGGCTAGTGCAGACTGCAGGGTGTCAGAAGGGCCCTCACCTCCCCTGGTCAAGGGGCTCCTATGTGGCCCAACACTTTCTTCCCCAGAGGGATCCAAGGGCTGCTGCCAGGCCGAGATGTCCTGGGAAGCGCTGCTATATGTGGGGTGCCGCTGAAGCGGGAAAGAGCTTACCCGCTCCTGCTGTGGGGAGAGAGAGGGAGGTGCTTCAGTATCCTGCAGCAGCGCGGCTCCCGGCGCCGCCATGTTGGATTCTGTTGGCACGCCTCTACGAAGATATCTCTCCAGCGTCCCGGTCTGAGGCGGCAGCTGCGGGTCAGGCGACCCCCTGGGCGGCTTCTGGGTTCTCCTCTTCCCCATCTCAACAGTGAGTGCCTGCAAATTTAGCAAGATGGAGCCTGGGGCAGACGGAGCTCCGCAGTCACTCGTCCGCACCCGACGGCATCCGGCCACGCCCCCAGCTTGTCCATTTTAATGCCATACACTGCCTGTTTAGTAGGCAGCTAATGGCAGAATTTTACCCTTCCTTTAAAAGGTATTAGGGACTTATCTATGGAAATGTTTTTTTCAGGGGGTGTAAACATCAGCAAACTTGGTGTTAAAGTGGTCAAGGAGTAGCCTAATTTAAAATAGACTGTCAAATGTGGGGTCATTCTGGGGTGGGCATTGTGCATTATCATTATAATGTAAAAATTAAAGAACTGCTTCAAATCTTTTTTGGGTCTTGGCAATATGGTAAACTGAAGTGTGGTACAAAACACCTTGTCTCTAATACGGTCTGATTTCTGTTCTTTACAAGGTCCATAAGCAACAGACAGGTTAGGTTCGAGACCAGGGAGCATCCACGCTCAGGATTCGTCCCTGGGTTGAGGGGTAGCTATAGGTGTCACAGTAGGGACGGTTGATCCCTTAACGCCCAGCTCCCTCGTTTATTATTGTTGTATCCTACCTGTCCACTCATGCTTCTATATGTGTATTTATTTGCGTGATTATTTTTGGAAGAGACGTGTATTCCGTGGGTACTTGTGCCTGCTATTGGAGCAATTTTGATATATGATTTTATATATTGTGTATTTAATAAATGTTAAGTTTTAACGTTCCAGCTTTTCTGTGCGCCAATAAACTTCTGGGCATACAAATTTGTTTGGCCCACTATTAAGTTTATAAAATCCTCACAGAAAAAAAAAAGATTTTGAAAAAATAAATTGTCAATCTGGATTTTTGAGCTGGAGAATCATTGCTCATCAATTAAAATGGTGTATCAATTATCTTTATTGATACACCATTAAAACAAGAAAAAGAAGGGGTATAAAAAACAACACCTAGTAATAGTACAAAATTAGGTAGTATATAGGGGAAAAGAATGTCTGTGTGCCCACACCACCAACTCTAAATGAGCAATTGTTTGTATTTATCCTGTACAGTAAATGTAGTAATAGGAAAAAAATATATAAAAATGGCTATCACGGGTTTTTTTTTTGTCACTTCATCTATAGCTCACAGTGAATCCGCTTATTACATAGAGAGGGTATTTTGGTACCACCACTCCAAATGGGATCCTGAGCATTCATAAGAATGTAATAATCTGCGGGTGGATTATTAATGGTTGCATTGGTTGTACAAATTTGCTACAAGCTGTGAGTGGGGCTGTAGTAGACATAGTAGAATCTAGCAAGGTTCCTTTGGCGTTGTAGAATTGAGCAGGATTCTAGTGGAAATCTATGAGAATTTGAGTACTGAGAGCTTGCACATTGTGGATATCAGAGCACCTGTGATGCTGAGGGAGGTTTTGATGAGTTTTATGACAGTGCAATGTCAAGATCTTTGGCACTAGCAAAACAAAAGCGCCAATGCGTTTAGAAAAATCATAGCAGCACTAGTGTTAAATGTTCAGAAATTAAAAGGGTTTTCCAGGATTATATAACTGATTACCTATCCTCAGAATAGGTCATCAGTATCTGATTGGTAGAGTGCCGATGCCTTTTCAAACAGCTGATCGGCAGGGGTCCCAGGTGTCAGATCCCCACTGATCAGATACTGATGACCTATTCTGAGGATAGGTAATCAGTTATATAATCCTGGAAAACCCTTTTAATTTCTGAACATTTAACACTAGTGCTGTATCTGTCCACGTAGGACATATTTATTGCATTAGAGCATAGTTTGAAAGACTGTAACTAGAAGTAAGAATAAGTCTTTGTTAGGGCAGCAACATTAAAGGTGCACAAGAAAGAGCAGACCCTTGAAGCTCTGGGGAATGCACTTGCAAATCAGGCTGCAAAAAAGGCAGCTTTACTCCTTTTGATGGAGCCTGCCCCATCGGTCATGCCTGCAGTAGATTCACAATAGCTATAGACTCACCAGAACCAGATATCCTCTCACGAGAAAAAATGTATGGATGGAGAGAGGTGCCATACAAAAAGAAGGTGGGTTGCGGCGTGTACACACTCAGGTCTGCCTGCCCTGTTGTTTTTTTCCAATGATGGTTGCCCTGTCCCATTCAGTGGTCCATGACTCCAAGGGCCATAGTCTTAGAGAATTGGTTTGCCCTGGGGTTTCAGAATGCGGCTACAAAATTTGCACTGGGATGCCTTATGTTCAAAGCATAACCCTAGTAACCTCACCCGAGTATCCAGGAAGTGGACCCTGACACCAGATTACCTGTTCCAGAGATTGCATACATACTGCTTCCAGAAGCTGAGGCAGCAAAAGTAAGGTCTTCTTTTTGCCACACAAGAAATGCAACTACAGCTAAGGCAAGCAGATCAAGAAACAGAGAGAGCCTGCCTGCAAGCGTCACTGGAAGAAGAGAGAGTACGAATGGAAAAAGAGAGAGTACGCCGCCAAAGGATCAATGGAAAGGGAGAGAGTACGCCTGCAAGTGTCACTGGAAAAACTCGCCGCAGAGAAAGAAGTGGCAGCTGCAGTAGCCAAAGCAGAGTTCCTAGAAGCCATGGAGTTTCCCGAATCCGAGAAACACAGCCAAGTACTCGGGCCAGACCTAGATCAACAAGATCCAGCACAGTGCGTCTTAGATTATGTCCATTAGCATCCCAAGACAGATGACAACTATGATCCAGTATATCAGCCAGCTTATACAGAGTGCCAAAGATCCTACCTTGAACCGCAGTACCTCGAGCAGGACGGTATACGACAAAGAGATGCTGACCACAACTACCGCCCTACAGAACGAAAGCTGAAACCTTTGCTTCAACTTAAAGGGACAACCTTCTTGTCAGAATGGTATTATACTGTAGGGGTCTTCAATTGCAACATGGCACCTGAAAATTATTCCTGTGAAACCTGAGCTGCAAAATCCATATGTTGCTCCTTGCACTCTGTGCCCCGCCGTGTGCCCATACAGCAGTTCAAGACCACAAATCTGCAAAATCAGGGTAATAGATATTGACTTTTGTTTAGCTGTTAACCCTTGTTGTGTTACAGGAAAATATAGATGAAAATCTGCCAAAAAAGCAAAATCTTTAATTTTCATTTCCTTTTTCATTTCATTCTTGTGAAACACCCAAAGGGTTAACAAAGTTTAGTTTTGAATAAATTGAGTGGTATAGCTTCTAAAATGGGGTAATTTGTTGGCAATTTTTATCATGTAAACCCTTAAAAGTGACTTAACTGAATTAATCCTTTAACAAAATTGTTTTTGGAAATTTTCCGGAAAATCTAAAATTTGCATCTAAATTTCAAAGCCATCTAACATCCCCCCCCCAAAAAAAATCTAATAAAATGACAAAACTTACAAAATGATGCCAACATACAGTGGACATATGGGAATGTTGATTGATAACTATTTTATTACGTATTACTATTAAACATAGAAAATTTCAGAAAGAGAATTTTTGATATTTTTCCCAAATAAAGGAAAAAAATATTGACTCAAATTTACCACTTACATAAAGTACCCCCACTGATCAGCTGTTTGAGAAGGCAGCAGCGCCTTCTCACTGTTTACCGCAGGCCCAGTGACGTCACGACTAGTATCACTGGCCTGGGCGGGGCTAAGCTCTGCTCACTTGAATGGAACTTAGCCGCGCCCAGGCCAGTGATACTGGTCGTGACGTCACTGGGCCTATAGTAAACAGTGAGAAGGCCACAGCACTCCTGGAGCGCTGCTGCCTTCTCAAACAGCTGATCAATGGGAGTCCCGGGTGTCGGATCCCCACCGATCAGATGCTGATGATTTGTCCAGAGGATAGATCATCAGTTTAAAAGAACTGCAGAACCCCTTAAATTTTAGCAACCAGAGTAAGGCAGCCGCTGTCAAAGCCAATAAGATTATGAGGGGCATCAGAAGGGGCATAGATACCCATGATGCAAACATACAGTCATGGCCAAAAGTTTTGAGAATGATACAAATATTTATTTTTACAAAGTCTACTGCTTCAGTTTTTATAATGGCAATTTGCATATACTCCAGAATGTTATAAAGAGTGATCAGCTTAACAGCAATTACTTGCAAAGTCAATATTTTCCTAGAAAATGAACTTTATCCCCCAAAACACATTTCAACATCATTGCAGCCCTGCCTTAAAAGGACCAGCTAACATCGTTTCAGTGATTGCTCCATTAACACAGGTGTGGGTGTTGATGAGGACAGGGCTGGAGATCAATCTGTCATGATTAAGTAAGAATGACACCACTGGACACTTTAAAAGGAGGCTGGTGCTTGGCATCATTGTTTCTCTTCTGTTAACCATGGTTATCTCTAAAGAAACACGTGCAGTCATCATTGCACTGCACAAAAATGGCCTAACAGGGAAGAGTATCGCAGATAGAAAGATTGCACCTCAGTCAACAATCTATCGCATCATCAAGAACTTCAAGGAGAGAGGTTCAATTGTTGCCAAAAAGGCTCCAGGGCGCCCAAGAAAGACCAGCAAGCGCCAGGACCGTCTCTTAAAAGTGTTTCAGCTGCGGGATCGGGCTACCAGCAGTGCAGAGCTTGCTCAGGAATGGCAGCAGGCAGGTGTGAGTGCATCTGCACGTACTGTGAGGTGGAGACTCTTGGAGCAAGGCCTGGTCTCAAGGAGGGCAGCAAAGATGCCACTTCTCTCCAGAAAAAACATCAGGGACAGACTGATATTCTGCAAAAGGTACAGGGAGTGGACTGCTGAGGACTGGGGTAAAGTCATTTTCTCTGATGAATCCCCTTTTCGATTGTTTGGGACATCTGGAAAACAGCTTATTCGGAGAAGACGAGGTGAGCGCTACCACCAGTCTTGTCTCATGCCAACTGTAAAGCATCCTGAAACCATTCATGTGTGGGGTTTCTTCTCAGCCAAGGGAATCGGCTCTCTCACAGTCTTGCCTAAAAACACAGCCATGAATAAAGAATGGTACCAGAATGTCCTCTGAGAGCAACTTCTCCCAACCGTCCAAGAGCAGTTTGGCGATCAACAATGCCTTTTCCAGCATGATGGAGCACCTTGCCATAAAGCAAAGGTGATAACTAAATGGCTCAGGGAACAAAACATAGAGATTTTGGGTCCATGGCCTGGAAACTCCCCAGATCTTAATCCCATTGAGAACTTGTGGTCAATCATCAAGAGACGGGTGGACAAACAAAAACCTACAAATTCTGATAAAATGCAAGCATTGATTGTGCAAGAATGGACTGCTATCAGTCAGGATTTGGTCCAGAAGTTGATTGAGAGCATGCCAGGGAGAATTGCAGAGGTCCTGAAGAAGAAGGGTCAACACTGCAAATATTGACTTGCTGCATTAACTCATTCTAACTGTCAATATAAGCTTTTGTTACTCATAATATGATTGCAATTATATTGCTGTATGTGATAGAAACATCTGACAAACACACATAAAAACCAGAGGGCAGCAGATCATGTGAAAATATAATATTTGTGTCATTCCCAAAACTTTTGGCCATGACTGTAGTTCTGCCACTTTAGAAATCATTAGCCAGACAGCACATGGAGTGTTATGTACAGTTCTGGGCTCCTGTGAACAAGAAAGAAGGGCTTAATCCACCAGCACTGGAATTTTCAGCAATGCCAGCTGTTACAGCCAGACTCCTGCCACTAATAGGGAAAGCACAGCTCCTATGCCCCCCTCCCAATAAGCACACTATACATGTACAGCAAAGGTCAGGAAGACGCTTTCTACTGAGTTGTACGTGTACAGGGAAGGTCGGGAAGGGGTTAAAGACTTCTTCAAACAAAAGAGTAGTAATTAATCAACATTTATAACTAGAATAATGTCCTGAAAGTGCTTCTTTAAACAAAGAACATAAATAATTACCAATTCAAATTTCAAATACACTTTTTATTTTGATTTGTCTGATTATTCATCCTCACAACTAATTTTTGGAAAATGGGTAAAGCAACATTCATAAGCAGCACATAAAGGTTCAATAGCCACCTGTGATAAATTGGTCCATTGGTAAGGCAGTGAATAGCATTTTATGAAATTCCTCTCATGGTGTACTGAAATTACGACTAGAATGTATAGTCACATAAAAGAGATACAACAGATTATAGAACATTTGTTGAATAAAAGAAGAAACATTTTATTAGTGTATAAAACTTTTTTTTAAATAAAACTAGTAGACTTTTATATTGTCTATGCATATAATTTTCTAAATTCTTACCTCTACTGTGTACTGTTTTACATTTAAAATCATATTCATCTTGCAAGTCTTCTAAGTTCTTGACATCCTGTTCTACCTCCTATTAAAAAAAATAATTTTTACAAAGGACCATATAATTCCAGGATGCATTAAAGATGAAAAGGGAATTACAAACATAATATAATACAAAAACAAGTACAGTAATAATGAACTAACTTAGTGACAGACTGGAACAGAGGAAGAGGACCCAGATTAAGAGGGCTTAGGCTACTTTCACACTAGTGTTAGCACGGATCCGGCACCTAAAGGGTGCCGACGGATCCGTGCTAACGCTATACATGTGTGGAGCCGGAGCAGCGCTCCGGCCCCACACATGACACACATTAAAACAACACACAGACTACATACAAACAAACATACATACAAACATACAGACATACATACATACTCACATACTCCCGGGACGCCGGCAGAACGTCTTCACGCGCCTCCTGCGCGCGGTGATGACGATTCCCCACAGCGCCCTCTGCTGGGCGCAGTGGGGAAACGTCATCGCAGCGTGCAGGAGGCACGTGAAGACCTGCTGCCGGCGTCCCGGGAGTATGTGAGTATGTATGTATGTCTGTATGTATGTCTGTATGTTTGTTTGTATGTAGTCTGTGTGTATGTATGCCGGATCCGGAATGACCCCCCATTGGAAATCAATGGAGGACAGATCCGGATTACTGGTGTGTCCACACCAAACGGATCCGTCCCCATTGACTTCCATTGGGGGTCATTCCGGATCCGTCTTGGTGCGGATACCTGGACCGGAGAGCAAACCGCAGCATGCTGCGGTTTGTTCTCCGGTCTGAAGACGGAACGGAATGCTTTCAGGAGCACTCCGTTGTCTTCAGTTCAGTTTTGTCCCCATTGACAATGAATGGGGACAAAACTGAAGCGTTTTTTTCCGGTATTGAGCCCCTTTGACGGAACTCAATACCGGAATTTAAAAACGCTAGTGTGAAAGTAGCCTTACTTGGAAAATGGTAAGGAGACAGTAGGTGAGGTTAGAAGCTGCTCATAAAGTAACATAGTGGCAGCAGGTTTATTGTAGGCTTCCCTGAAGTGGTGAGTTCTCAGGTTGCTTTAGAGCAGGTGTGCAAAACCTGCAGCCCCCAGAGCCAAGGTTTGTGGCCTCCGTCCTGCAGAGCAGAAACACAGCTGATCATGCAGTCAGCTGTGTTTCTACCCGGGGTGCCGGACCGGATTGCAGTTCGTGTTCCTGCACTCTAGAAGGAGCAGGAGGGGTTTCCAGCTGTCAGTAACACAGGGGAGCCAAGGAGAAGGCTGAAATAGTTTGTCAACTCTTCTGCCTTCTCCTCAGATAGGTACATAACGCTATGCAGTTTGGATCCAGCAATCACATGATTGCTGGGCGTCTTGGGGCAGAGGAGCACAGAGCTGCAGGGTCAGTAGACATAGCAAGCTGGTATTCCTGCAACTGGGGATCCTTTGGATGCCCCAGTTACAGTGGAAATAGTGCAAAAAATAGTCTCATTGTCTCCCAAAGGTCTTTCAATGACCTCTTGGGGACAAATTATGTGGAATAATATATATATGAAAAAATGAATATTATAAAATAAAAATTGAAAACAATAAAAAATAAAATACAAATAAAAGAAAAAAATAGAAAAAAAACAAGTTCTCTTGGGGAACATATGGCAAATATATCAAAAAATAGAAGATTAAAAAAAAAACAGAAATAAAAGAAAAAAAGAAAAAGTGCTGAATAAAAGAGTGTTCACTGTCCCCCAATGGTCTTTTTATGACCTCTTTTGGGAAATATTATGTGGCAGAAATATATGTAAAAAAATAAGTAAAAAAACATTTATAAAAAATAATAAAATATATTTAAAAAAAAATTTGAATAAAAATAAAAAGGAAAAAGTGCAAAATAAAAAAAGTGTCAGTGTCACCCAAAGGTCTTTTTAAGGGCTTTAAGGGATTTCCCAGTAAAAATGATTTTTTTTTTAACAAGTTCCCGCAGCATAGCCCCTGAAATTGAAGATTCATACTTACCTGCTCTATGTTACTGCTGTCCGCCACACTGCCTCCATCTTCCGGTCCCTGCACTGTTTACACCTGGAAGTGCATGAGCATAGTCATACACCCCTCCAGTCAATGATTGGCTTCAGAGTTCACAGGCTGCTTGTGGCCACATCACTGCTGAAGCCAGGTGTAAATAGTGCGGGGACCAGAAGATGGTGGAAGCGTGGACAGTGCGGGGAGAAGGTAAGTGCAAATCTGTTTCAGGGGCCATTCTGCAGGAACTTGTCAAAAAGTCATTTTTACCAGGAAAATCCTTTAAGCCCCAATTACACTGCACAATATTTGGGACAATTACTGGGAACAGGTGCTCATTCCTGATATCTGGCTTGTATAATTGTGCCGTTGATCAGCCGATAAATGAGCAATCCCTCGTTTGTCAGCTGATTAGCATATTTTATCATGATAAAAGATGTATAATTATCGTCAGCACATCGCCCTGTATAATCAGGTATGAGCTACCAAAAATCAATAGAAATGAATGGGGGAGGAACGATTGTGGTAGCGATCATTCCTCCCCATTCATTTTGCATTGGCTTGCTTAAAAGGCTGATGTAAATGAACACTAATCATCATTTTATTTTTATTTTATTTGCAGCTCCTTGAAATAGAGTGATGTGACAATGCAGCCCTCAGACCAAAAAAGGTTGTACACGCCTGCTTCAGAAAGTCTAATATGCTGGGATAGTAAGTAGAGATGAGCGAATTTTTGAAAAATTCGATTTGGCAGCTTCACCGAAGTTCGACAAGAAATTCAATTTGTTATGAATTAATTTGTCACAAATCACTATAAATCAGGTATACCCAGGCCAATCTGCCTAAAAGCATTTTCAAATCTGCCATAAAAACAGATTTAAGATGGAATTGGAGCAAATGTCAATACAATGACAATCGACCTCCATTGAAGTCTAGGTTAGATAAAATGAAAAATGTTCATTTCCATTTAAAAAAAAAGGCAGGAGGATCCATTGGACAGAAGGCGAAATACTGGTGTGAACCCACCTTAAGGCATATTCTTCCCACTTGGTGGCCCATTCTCAGTGTGAAGGCTTGGAAGTTACAGCGGCATAACACAGTATTTTTAACCAACTTGGGGGCCCAATACCAGTGTATCGGCCAAGTGGGTGGCAGCAGCAGTGGCATTGACATTTACAATAGTGGCTCCATGACAGAGTGGAGAGGGCAGCAGTAGCAGTAACAATGGTGACCCAATGACACAGTGGTGAAGGTGGCATCAGTAGCAGTGACAGTAGTGGCAGCAGGCGGGTGGCAGCAGCACATGGTTAAAAGTAACGGTCTATTTTCCAGTGTGCCAGGACACTACAGTATGATCATTAGTGGCAGATTGATCTACTCTGTTGCATCATGCACCAATGTCTGGAAATCATGGTTGATCCACTCTTGATTCATCTTTATGAAGGTTAGTTTCTCAAAATTTTGGAAGGAAAGGAGAGTTCTCTAAGTGGTAGCTAGGCCCTCTGCCACACTGAACACCCGCTCTGATGCCCCAATACTGGTCCGGCAGGAAAGCATGCCCATGCCCAGTTGCAGGGCTGTGGAGTTGGAGTCATGGAGTCGGTGTCCATTTTGGTGGAGTCGGAGTTGGAGTTGGTATAAAATGGACCGACTACGACTCCAAAAATATATAATAAATTGGTACATTTAGTTCAATGCAGTATGTGCTGAATATATTTTCATAAGAATTTGGGAAAATGATGAAATGTCCTATAAATGTATGTTCTATTCCTGATCTAAGGATCGAGGCTTTTAGGTGAGATGAATGTGTGCTGCCCTTTATGTACATGCTCAGAAGTGAAGCTCTTCTGCTACAGATCAGAGGAAAAAGGCACTGGGAAGGAATGGCTGCACTCATCTCAGATCTGCTAGAGAACACAGGATTAAATGGGTTTTCTCACTAGTTACAAAGATAACATAATTTATTTCAACATAAAGGGACAATCAAAAGAAGACATTTTCTAAATACAGTGGTCAGTCATGAACTATAGACAGTTCAGCAGGTCTCTCACTGTACACAGGTTTCTATGGTATCCTGCAGACAAGAAAGACTGTTATCTGATTGGCTGATAGCAGTGAAGAATGATGGGACTGAGCTCTGAGTGATTACCTGCAGTAAGCAAAAGGTCCAAGTGTTGTGAGGACTGAGAAGCATGCTTTACCTCTAATTGTGTTAGAGATCACAATCACCTGATCTGTCAGAGTAAGTTAATATATGCTAATAACTGCTGGGGATGCTCTCGCCCCCACAGCCTGAGGAGACAGGGTAAGTGCAAACTGCCTGTCAGCCAGTGAATCAAACTGTTGAGAAAACCCCTTTAAAGGGAACCTGTCATCTCCGAAACACCCCCTGAACTACAGTAAGCGGTGTATAGTGTAAGTGATGCTGAATCTGAATATGTAAGTTTTATCTTCATAATCACTTTCATTCTGACGCTGTGCTCCCACAAACCAGCAGTAAAATACATTGAGAGGACTCTTCTTTGAGTCCTCTCCATTATGTGAGTGAGCACTGGAGTCCAGTGAGTGCATTTTACTGCTGGTTTGTGGGAGCATAGAGTCAGAATGGAAGCGAGTATAAAGATAAAACTTACATATTTGGATTCAGCATCACTTACACTATACACTGCTTACTCTAGTTCAAGGGGTGTTTCAGAGATGACAGGTTCCATTTAAGGCAAGTACTTCTTAGAATATCTAAACTTTCAATAAACTGTGCATAAATCAATTGTCTAGTGCATGTTCTCTCTGTATGCTTTATGTTTTAGTTTGCTTTTCCTCTGATGTAAAACACCTAGGGCCTTATGTATGAAAACTGTCTAGGTGTTTGTTGCCCATAGAAACCAATCAGAGCTCCCCTTTTATTTAATATAGTGCTCTGGAGAAATGAAAGGGGAGCTCTGATTGGTTTCTATGGGCAACAAAGAAAGTCTTAGACCTAGACAGTTTTCATACATCAGGCCCTTAGTGAGCAGTACCCAGAGAAAAGCCTGATACTGAAAGTTCAGATTAATTATATCTAGTAAAACATATATTACAAACTTTTTTTTGTCATGACATATCTGTACTATTGATTTATGCAAAGTTTGTTTAAAGTTATCACTTAAACAGGCGCCATATATAAGGGAATCGGATTGGGAGTCGGAGTTAGGGGAAATTGAGGAGTTGGAGTCGGGGCTTTGGCTTACCAACTCTACAGTTGTGGCCACGCATCAAGTTTGCATGCCCAGTAGACCAGGGGATCTTGTATCATGGGTGACAGGGTGCAATCCAAGTATGCGACCACCTGCTGGATGTCTCACTGCTGCTGCTGGGTGGTTCTTCAATAGGCGGCTGAAGAAACCTTGTCTTCAGAGACTCCAGACTTAAAGGGTTTCTGTCACCAGTTTTGGGCATATAAAACAGGATGACATTTGCAATGTGCAAATGTCACCTGATGCCCAAACTGGTGATCATTTTTTTACTGGTGCCCCCGTTTTTGAAATAAATCATCTTTTGTTGTATGCAAATGAAGCTTACTAGGTGCAAGGGGCGGTTACCTCGCACCTAGTAAGCTCCGTTTGCCCACCCGCGGTCACGCCTACCTTCACTTGATTGACAGGGCCAGGCAGCTTGTTGGATCCTCTGCCGGCCCTGTGCTCCATTCAAATCCCGCGCCTGCGCCCTGCGGAATAAAAGCGGCGCAGGCGCAGTGAGCGGCGCTGGCCGCCGGGCTCCCGGCTACCTCACTGCGCCTGCGCACTGCGCCTGCGCCGATGACCGATGAGTAAACCTGTCCATATGCTGCATTAAGAAATTGTTGACACCCTTCCTCTGCTCATACATGTAGTCTAACATATGGAATGTGGAGTTCCAACGAGTGGAAACGTTGCCTATCAGGCGATGTTAGGGAAGAGCATTTTGCCTTTGCAGCTCAAGGAGGGCGTGTTTTGAAAAATGTCTAAGAAACTGTGCATGTGGCTGAAGTGCATGCACAGTTTCTTGGACATTTTTAACAGTTATTGCAGTCCAGTGAAAGACCTGAGGAACCGAGTGACAACAAGACTAAACCATGTTTCCTATCTTCAGTTGGCGAGGAGACAGCCAATATTTGATTTGTTTATTGATGACACCGAGCAGTTCCTCCCCAGTGGGGCTCCGTTCACCCAGGCTGATGAGGTGCAGAACCGCTTGATAATGTCTAGCTTTGCATAGATGATATGATGGAGGACCACTGTGAACTGTGTCTAGAAAGGAAGGTGAGGGCAAGGTGGAGGATGAGGAGGCAGAGGAGGACATTAGCGCAGAAATCCCATGAATACAACGCAGAGGCGGTATTTCCATCACCTGGCCAAGTTGCTGGTGGGCCTAGGCCGGGACGACATTTACCTAGTGGGCTGTGAATGACATATATTGTCCTTGACCATAGTTACAACTCCATATGTCAGTGCTGGAGTGAACTCTACCAGACACAGAGGCCCAAGGACTGGCCCACCTTCTGCTCAACATACATGTACAGGGCTGGTACAGCTTTTTGGGAAAAGTAATGTTGTCTTGAGACTCTCCACTTTGGTTGGGCACAAGCCATCAGTTCTCTGAAATGTGCAGTGTGAACTACATGGAAAGGGAGGGACTGTAGTACCAGCAGTTTGGCCAGGTGCACGTAGAGCTTCTGCTTCTCTGGATAAGTACTTGCATACTGTCTTTCTGCAATAACCTCAGTGACTGATTGCTGTTGAAACAAGTGACAAGGAGCATCAGGAGCCATAGACGACATTGAAGTTGATGGGAAGGAACAACAGCTTCCATCTGCTGCCTATGATGAGCCCTTACTGCTGGAGAGCAGTTGTTGGCAGATGGGAGATGCAGTGGTTGCTGCATCAGGCTGTAAGACTAAATGAGTGCATGGTTTTCCCACGCCGCTTTATGGTGGCACTCTATGTGTAGACGGAGGGCTGTCATACCAACATTAGCACCCTGAATGCACCTCATCTTCTGTCCACACATCCTGCATACCGCCACACGTATGTTCCCTAGTGACTGTGTGAAATATTTCCACACTGCTGAACATTGCATTTTCCCTCCACCACTGTATGATGCCTGCTTGACATTGCTTTTATGAACCTGTGCACTGCCAGTGTATTCATTAGGTAGTCCTCCAAGTAGCAGACAGTGCACCCATCCCACGTTTGTCTCCAGATCTCCCACTGCTTCCACCCTGCTGTTTCACAGCCGCTGCAACTCTCACCACCTGATGATGATGATGCCCCCTCTTCACCTGGCTCCTACATGCAATCAGCTACATAATCATCTACATATGTTTGCTCATAACTTGTGTCACCTTCACCTGTCTCTTGCGCATGTTCCTGTCATCATCGGTAGTTGCATGTCTAAAGGAGTCCACAGAAGGCGTCTCCTCCAAATCTGTGCTGGCCTGTAACTGCTGACTGTCCTCACAAAGCTTATCATAGCTGTAAAGAGGAGCAGAGCCAGCGGCTTCCATTTCCTGGCTAACAGATGGAGCAGCAAAAACAAGAGGCAGGTTCAAGTGAGGGCATAGAGGCAGTTCCTAGGCCATGACAACTATACATGTCTTGAGGAACCCACTGATTCCTGGCTGTGTGTATCTGTTGTAACTTGAGATGATTCTGAAGAGGGAGACAACCATTCCAATACAGCTGGATTGTTGGTCAAAACAGGACTGCTGGATGACAGTGGCAGCTCTGGTCTGTTGCTGCTACCACCAGTACCCCTTCTTCTGCTGCTACTTGTGCCAGCTACAGCATAATTTCTCATCAATCCTTTGGAGGCCCCAGACAACTGTCTGTTTGCCATAGTGTAAAAACTGTATCATTAACAGAATGGATTAGCTATGACTTTTGGTGCACTGCACAATGTGCAGAGTGATAAATTAGACCTGTAGGTACCGTATTTTTCGCCCTATAAGACGCACTCCCCCCCCCCCCCAAAAGTAGGGGGAAAAATGCGGTGCGTCTTATAGGGCGAATACAAGTGAACGCTTCCTTATGGAAGCGCTCACTTGTACGTAGGGACCCCCATCAGACCTCAGATTAGCCCACCCAGCCACTTATAATAATCTTACTTACCTGTCCTGCGCTGCCCTCCGGTCCCGCGCTTCGCTCTTTTCCCTACCGGCGCACACTATGACCTGACGCTGCAGCGTCAGGTCATAGTGCGCGCCGGCAGGGAAGAGACTGGAGCGCGGGACTGGAGGGCAGTGGCAGCGCAGGACAGGTAAGTAAGATTATTATAAGTGGCTGGGTGGGCTGATCTGAGGTCTGATGGGGGCACAAGACGCTGCTCTGAGGTCTGATGGGGGCACAAGACGCTGCTCTGAGGTCAGATGGGGGCACAAGACGCTGATCTGAGGTCTGATGGGGGCACATACTGCTGTAATCTGAGGTCCGATGGGGGCACAATATGCTGATCTGAGGTCTGATGGGGGCACATTCTGCTGATCTGAGGTCTGATGGGGGCACATTCTGCTGATCTGAGCAGATAAATTGTAACAGAGTCTGTAGTTCAGCATTCTCCTACATTCTCCCTGCACTCTCCCTCTCCAATATTGTCCTACACTCTCTGTTAAGAGTTTGCAAAAACACCATCCCTAGTGCATAAGCGTCTTATCACATCTCTACCTATGATCAGCTAAGGCTACTTTCACACTAGTGTTTTTAAATTCCGGTATTGAGTTCCGTCATAGGGGCTCAATACCGGAAAAAAACACTTCAGTTTTGTCCCCATTCATTGTCAATGGGGACAAAACTGAACTGAAGACAACGGAATGCTCCTGAAAGCATTCCGTTCCGTCTTCAGACCGGAGAACAAACTGCAGCATGCTGCGGTTTTCTCTCCGGTCCAGGCATCCCCACCAAGACGGATCCAGAATGACCCCCAATGCAAGTCAATGGGGACGGATCCGTCTGGTGTGACCACAATGGTAAACGGATCCGCCCTCCATTGACTTTCAATGGAGTTCAGGACGGATCCGTCACCTAAACATACAGACATACATACAGACATACACACACATACACATAAACACATACATACTTACATACTCCAGGCAGGCAGGCCGCACGTCTTCACGCCCAGGAGGCGTGCAGCTATGACGATTCCCTACAGCGCCCAGCAGAGGGTGCTGTGGGGAATCGTCACAGCTGCGCGCCTCCTGGGCGTGAAGACGTGCGGCCTGCCTGCCTGGAGTATGTAAGTATGTATGTGTTTGTGTGTATGTGTGTGTATGTATATGGTACTGTGTGACGTGTGGGGCCGGAACGCGGTTCCGGCCCCACACATGTCCCTGCGGCAGTCCGGATCCGGCGGCACCCTTCACCTGCCGGATCCGGACTGCCGCTAGTGTGAAAGTAGCCTAACAGGAAGATAGCAACGACCACACAGAATTTTATAAGGGCCCTGCCTAACTGTGACATTACAGGGGGATGGTTAACTGCAGATTGGCTGAATGCACAGCACTATGGGCGAGCTTGCGTCCCCTGGCTTGTCTTCCTCTACACTTTCACTTTCTAACAGGTTCAGCCGCCATTTTATGAAAACTGATTAGTTACCACGAAGCACAAGGAAATTCGGATTTGTTTTGGGACCAAATTCTGCTTCAGATGCTTTGCTTCGCTCAATGATAGTAGTCAGTCCCAAAATATAGTGCATATATGAAATCCTGGACATAACTTTGTGAGGAGCAGACAAGAGGAGAGTTAAAATACAATTTCTGACTAAGGCTACTTTCACACTAGCGGCAGCACGGATCCGGCACCTAAAGGGTGCCGACGGATCCGTACTGCCGCTGATACATGTGTGGAGCTGGAGCAGCGCTCCGGCCCCACACATGTTGACACAGACATTGAACAAGACACAGAACATACATACACACACATACATACTTACATACTCCAGCCAGGGACGCCAGCAGCATGTCTTCACGCGCCTCCTGCGCGCAGTGATGACGAGTCCCCACATCGCCCTCTGCTGGGCGCAGTGGGGAAACGTGTGTAGGCTAGGCGCAGTATGTGTTTGTGTGTATGTGTGAGTATGTATGTATGTATGTCTGTATCTCTGTAGCTGGATCCGGAATGACCCCCCACTGCAAGTCAATGGAGGACAGATCCGTCCCCATTTACTTGCATTGGGGATCATTCCGGATCCGTCTTGGTGTGGATGCCTGGACCGGAGAGAAAACCGCAGCATGCTGCGGTTTGTTCTCCGGTCTGAAGACGGAACGGAATGCTTTCAGGAGCATTCTGTTGTCTTCAGTTCAGTTTTGTCCCCATTGACAATGAATGGGGACAAAACGGAAGCGTTTTTTTCCGGTATTGAGCCCCTATGACGGAACTCAATACCGGAATTTAAAAACACAAGTGTGAAAGTAGCCTAACATAATCCCTGAGCTCCTACAGCAAAGATATAAACAAAAGTGTAATGCAATTAGAGATAAACGGATGGATTCTAAATTAATTGGATTTGATAAGAATTTCACAAAGATTCATCCGCCTAACAAATCTGAAGCTCTAGGGATTTGTTTCGGATGAGCCACGTAAAAAAAGCTTACATATAGAAGCGACAGTAGATCCACTGAAGTTATGTAGAGGCCGGTGCCTCTAATTAACTCTGGCTGATCCATTGTCAGCTATAGGGAATATTAAGACCGGCGTCTAAAATACCAGTCTCATAATAATAATAAATGACCCCCATAATATCAAGTCATCACAAAATCTTATGAACCCTGAAAATGGCACTGATAAAAATTACAGTCTGCCCTGCAAAAGACAAGCCCTTAGACATCTATGTTGGCAGAAAAATAAAAATGTTAAAAGGGATACAAAAGTAATGAAACATTAAAAAAGCATATAAATTTGGTATAGCCATAATCTTAGCAATCTGCAGAATAAAGTTAACATATATAGCACATGGTGAACCTCATAAAAAAATTTAAAAAACCCACTGAAACTGACAATTTAAATTTTTGCCCACCTCACCTCCCGAAAAATGAGATAAAATACGATCAGAAAGTAAAATGTACCCCAAAATGGTGCCAATATACACTCACCGGCCACTTTATTAGGTACACCATGCTAGTAACGGGTTGGACCCTCTTTTGCCTTCAGAACTGCCTTAATTCTTCGTGGCATAGATTCAACAAGGTGCTGGAAGCATTCCTCAGAGATTTTGGTCCATATTGACATGATGGCATCACACAGTTGCCGCAGATTTGTCGGCTGCACATCCATGATGCGAATCTCCCGTTCCACCACATCCCAAAGATGCTCTATTGGATTGATATCTGGTGACTGTGGAGGCCATTTGAGTACAGTGAACTCATTGTCATGTTCAAGAAACCAGTCTGAGATTATTCCAGCTTTATGACATGGCGCATTATCCTGCTGAAAGTAGCCATCAGATGTTGGGTACATTGTGGTCATAAAGGGATGGACATGGTCAGCAACAATACTCAGGTAGGCTTTGGCGTTGCAACGATGCTCAATTGGTACCAAGGGGCCCAAAGAGTGCCAAGAAAATATTCCCCACACCATGACACCACCACCACCAGCTTGAACCGTTGATACAAGGCAGGATGGATCCATGCTTTCATGTTGTTGACGCCAAATTCTGACCCTACCATCCGAATGTCGCAGCAGAAATTGAGACTCATCAGACCAGGCAACATTTTTCCAATCTTCTACTGTCCAATTTCGATGAGCTTGTGCAAATTGTAGCCTCAGTTTCCTGTTCTTAGCTGAAAGGAGTGGCACCCGGTGTGGTCTTCTGCTGCTGTAGCCCATCTGCCTCAAAGTTCGACGTACTGTGCGTTCAGAGATGCTCTTCTGCCTACCTTGGTTGTAACGGGTGGCAATTTGAGTCACTGTTGCCTTTCTATCAGCTCGAACCAGTCTGCCCATTCTCCTCTGACCTCTGGCATCAACAAGGCATTTCCGCCCACAGAACTGCCGCTCACTGGATGTTTTTTCTTTTTTGGACCATTCTCTGTAAACCCTAGAGATGGTTGTTCGTGAAAATCCCAGTAGATCAGCAGTTTCTGAAATACTCAGACCAGCCCTTCTGGCACCAACAACCATGCCACGTTCAAAGGCACTCAAATCACCTTTCTTCCCCATACTGATGCTCGGTTTGAACTGCAGGAGATTATCTTGACCATGTCTACATGCCTAAATGCACTGAGTTGCCGCCATGTGATTGGCTGATTAGAAATTAAGTGTTAACGAGCAGTTGGACAGGTGTACCTAATAAAGTGGCCGGTGAGTGTAAATGACAGCTTTGTCATAGGATATACAGAGAGATACCCACGCTGGTTCTGGCACACTATTTAAAACGAAGATGATCATACAGTCAGGAAGATGTACTTGCTGTTGTAGATGTATGGAGAAAAAAAGTGTCTCACTCCTGTTCTGTCTCTTATGGGAACACAAAGTTCCTCCTCTGCTGCTTCTGCTATCACTCGCGCAGTGATCGCACGCTGCTCCGGACGGTAGCTAGCAATTGCTGTGAGGAAACTTCTGGGCGACGTCACACTCCTCTATGGATGCCTGTGGAGACCAAAAAATCTTCCAACGCGTTTCGCAATACACATATTCCTTCAGGGATAGGTGTAAATCCTCCTCCTTGGGTTAAATAGGCATCTGGTCACCATAGCAACTACCTACTCCGTTCGTTTGCAGCACTAAAACTTCTTTATTTTATAGATCAGATTTCTCACAACATATGATTCGCCCTTTCCATTGAATATTTATTTCTTCTGGAGGAAGAAATAAATATTCTTCTTTGTATCTGTATATATTTACTAATCCCATCATTCTTTTTATTTCTGTTTTTATCCCTATTGAAAAGCAAACAGCTCTCTTTCTTGGTTTATTCCATTTGGAGCTAAACTGTCTAGTTTATAAATCCATCTACTCTCAGATCTTGACATTTGTTTTATATGGTCTCCACATCTTGTGTCAAATTTTACTTGCTAGCCTAATATATTGACTACAAAGGAATATTTGTTAACCATATTGGTAGGTGGCAACTGTCCAGGGAGATAAAGCTATTACTGTCCATAGGTTTGTAATATGTTTTTGTATGTACTTTGTCTTCTTCAATAAAAATAGTTAGGTCTAAGAAATGTATTTCAGTTTGGCTGCAATTAGGTGTAAAATGAAGATAAAAGTCATTTTTATTGAGATCCTTTAAAAATTTCTGAAACAAAGCTTTCCCTCCCTTCCAACTTTAACCCCTTGAATTAATTCTCTGATGCTTTTAGAACCTTTCAATCCCTTGTGTTACGTGATCTGCGAAAAATAAACCGCCAAAAAAGAACACGGGCACACAATTTATCCAAAATGGAACAATGGGATATCAAATCATTAAAAATGAATAATAATATTGTTATTCCACCAGCAGACAAGGAAGGGGAGATTGTGATCATGGATTACAATAAGTATTATCAGGAATCCATGCGATTACTAACGGATGAAAAAAACCTATAGAAAACTATTCCTCAATCTGTAGACCAATACAAAAGGGAATTAAACAAATTGGTAAAGAAGGGAAAAGAAAAAGGGATATTAACACAAAATTAGACTATATATATTAATAATCAGAACCCCAGAACCTCAATGTTTTATTACCTCCAGAAAATACATAAATCAAAAACCAATACACCTGGGAGGCCTATTATATCAGGCATTGATAGCCTCACCTCAAATCTATCTAAATATGTTTATGTCCTTTTACAAAGCTGTGTTCAGAAACTACCAACTTATGTGAAGGACACCAAGCATATTTTTCAAATACTGGAAAGTATTGAGTAGGAGGAGGATTATATTTTAGGTACTCTGGATGTCACCTCTCTATTTACAATTATAGAAAACAAAAAGGTAGAGAGGTGACTGAATTCTTTTTGAAAAAAGACCGTAAAATACCCGAGGAACAATTTATAGGACAATGTATTACATTTATTTTAAATCATAATTATTTTAAATATGAAAACGTTTTTTATCTGCAGATGTGGGGGACTGCAATGAGAACCAGGTTTGCTAATTTATATATGGGAAGGTGGGAGGAGCTTGCCATCTATCCTCAAGGAACACTGGATGCGAACCTGATTCTCTGGAAAAGATTTATAGACGATATTGTTTTTATCTGGAAGGGAGGGAAAGCTTTTCTTCAGAGATTTTTAAAGGATATCAATAAAAATGACTTATCTTAATTTTACACCTAATTGCAGCCAAACTGAAATACATTTCTTAGACCTAACTATTTTTATTGAAGAAGGCAAAATACATACAAAAAACATATTACAAACCTACAGATGGTAATAGCTTTATCTCCCTGGACAGTTGCCACCTACCAATATGGATAACAAATATTCCTCGTAGTCAATATATTAGGTTAAGACGGTTCCACGGTTGAAAAATTGAGGAGGAAACTGACACACTCCATAGTAAATTCGAGGAGAAAGATTATAAAATAAATCAATTAGAACTAATCAAACAAGAGGTGAGCAAAATGAATTGAAATACCTTATTGCAAAATAAAACAATAGAAAAGAATATGAATAGGCCAGAGGGGGTCAGTATTTAAGTCCCAATAATAATACAATATAGTGAAAGGGAGGGTACTTTCACTATAGGTGTTTAGGGATTTATAGGTGTCATTGGGATGTCCAGAAACAGGACAAAATAATAGGGGAAAAAATATCCGAATACCCAACATTCACTTTTAGAAAAGCACGGAACGGAGGGAATTTAGTGGCTCTATCCATATGACTAAATCAATTATTGACTACTAAATACAGACATAATATCAATAATAAGGGCTTTTTTCTATGCAAATTGTGCAAAAATTGCCAATTGGTAAAACATAAACACCCCATTTTAGAAATAAAAAATGAGTCAAATTCATTTAAAATTGAAAATCATCTTACGTGCAATACAAAGGGGGTAATTTATTATATCAAATGCCGCTGTGGCAAATTATATGTGGGAAGAACAACATGGGCCCTCAGAACAAGGATAAGAGAATATATTAGGAATATTGAGAAAAAATTTGAAGGCCATCCCCTATCATGTCACTTTATGGAGAATCATGGAGGAAAAATCCAAAGTTCCTCCTTTGGAGGTATAGAGCAAGTAAAATTTGACACGAGAGGTGGAGACGTATAAAACAAATGTCAAGATCTGAGAGTAGATGGATTTATAAACTAGACAGTTTAGCTCCAAATGGATTAAACCAAGAGACAGAGCTGTTTGCTTTCCAATAGCGATAAAAACGGAAATAAAAAGAATGATGGGATTAGTAAATATATACAGATACAAAGATAGAGTTATTGACCCTTCAGAAGAAACAAGTATTCAAAGGAGAGGGTGAATCATACGTTGTGAGAAATCTGATCTATAAAATAAAGAAGTTTTAGTGCTGCAAATGAATGGAGTAGGTAGTTGCTATGGGAACCGGACGCCTATTTAACCCCAAGGAGAAGGACTTACATCTATCCCTGACGAAGGAATACGTGTATTGCGAAACGCGTTGGAAGATTTTTTGGTCCCCACAGGCATCCGTAGAGGAGTGTGACGTCACACAGGAGTTTCCTCACAGCAATTACTAGCCGTCTTCCCCACGTGCTCGCTAGCTACTGGCCGGAGCAGTGCGCGATCACAGGGTGATAGCAGAAGAGGCAGAGGAGGAGCATCGTGCTCCCATAAGAGACAGAACAGGAGTAAGATGCTTTTTTTCTCCATATATCTACAACGGCAAGTACATCTTCCTGACTGTATGATCATCTTCGTTTTAAATAGTGTGCCATAATCACTATGGGTATCTCTCTGTATTTCCTATGACATAATTCTACCTAATTGAGTACGGGCAGCTTATTCACATATAAGATACCCAACAGCGGCTTTCCCTCACAGACAGGTGGGAGAAAGTGGCACCAACTATATAGCGGTAGCGCAGGTGTATCCTATTTTATAAATTACAGCATGTCCCGCAAAAAAAAAGCCCTAATACAGTAAAGTCAACAAAAAAATAAAGTTATTGCTTTTAAAAACCATTTCAGCAAATTCCACGTCAGAAAATTCAGATGCCACTTCTTCCCTTCTGAGTCCTGACATATCCCCAAACAGCAGTTTACGACCGCAAATGTGGTGTTACCGTATTCAGGAGAAAATGGGTAGAAAATTATGGGGTGATATTCTTGTTATCCCTTGTGAAAAAGAAAGTTTGGGTCTAAAGCACCATTTTCTTTCACAACCAGGTGTTAAATTCTATGAAGCATCTGTTGGGTCAAAGTGCCCACTACACCCCTTAAAACTTCCTTGGGTGGTGTAGTTTTCAAAATATGATCACTGTTTGGGGGTTTCCACTGTAGGGTCTCTTCAAATACAACATGGTGCCCAAAAACCATTTCAGTAAAATCTGCCCTCCAATAACAATATGGCGCTTTCTTGCCTTGTGCTGCCGTGTGCCTATACAGCAGTTTACGATTATATATGGTATTTATGTAAACTGCAGAATCAGGGTAATAAATATTTAGGTTTCTTTTGTTGTTAATCCTTGATGTGTTACAAGAAAAAATAGATTAAAATGGAAAGTCTGCCCAAAAAGTTTTGAAATTTCACCTACATTTTGTTTTAATTCCTGGAGAATATCTAAACGATTAACAACATTTCTAAAATCAGTTAAAAATAGGGTAATTTATGGTTGGTTTTTATTATGTCAGTTTCTCATAGTGACTTCAGAACTGAATTGGTCAATAAAAAATGATTTTGGAAATTTTCTTGAAAATTTAAAAAATTGGTTCTAAATTCTAAACCCTCTAAAGGCCTAAAAAATAAAATAATGCTACCAAAATGATGCCAGCATAAAGTAGACATATGGTGAATGTTAATTAATAACTATTTTCCAGACGCCTTCACAACGGCACTAAGCAGGAGGGAACCCCGCCTCTCAGGGACAGGAAACAATGTAAAGAATTTGAATAAAAGGGCCTCCTCCTCTTACCTTCTCCAGTTGTTTCCTGTCCCTTGGGATGTTTGGACTTAAGGCAGGAGTTCCCTCCTGCTTGTGGAAGAATCTTCTCGCCCAGCCTCCGTTCCTGTATGCCCTGTCCCGCTCTTGTGCAGTGACAGGAGGGCTGGTGCAGGGCACTGGACCTCGGGACCAGGATAGCGGTCCTCCCAGTGCCTTGGTGTAAGCCCTGCGTATCGCAGGCATCCCCGGGCTCTTCTCCCCCGCACCGGAAGCAGTGTGGGGCTCCGCTCTGCCGTGCTCGTGTTCCCAGGGCCAAGGATCGCAAGATCTGGGTCACGTGGGTCGTGACGTCATCGCACTGCGCGCGGCAACCCACGTGACCCGGAAGTTCCACATAAAACCGCCGGCAGCACAGAAGGTATGGCGTCCTGCTTGGATTTTGTTCCTTCCCAGGAATCCTTCTGCAGCACTGCCATGTCGCTTCAGGAGAAGCCTGCTGAGAGCGCTAAGGCCACAAGCCCGGTAAGCCTCCTACTTGGGGCCCTATTTTATATATATATATATATATATATATATATATATATATATATATATATAATTTATATATCTTATGTTGCTGTGCTGTTTGTCCCTTCCTTTTCACTGGGAATGCAGTATTAGTCTAAAGCACAGGGGGTCCTTTTTGGTGATGGCTTCTCCCTTACTTATATCTGGGCCAGTTATTTATTGTTTGTGCACCTCTTTTATTTATTATAGACTCGTGAAGCTAGCATGTCGGGGGAGCCTTCATTAAAACGGAAGTGCGCCATTTGCAAAAAACAATTGGCGTCACATTCTAAAAAATCATTATGCCAAAGATGTATGGACAAGGTCATGGCTGAAGAAACGCCGTC
Organism: Rhinella marina; assembly: GCA_900303285.1. NCBI lineage: Eukaryota > Metazoa > Chordata > Amphibia > Anura > Bufonidae > Rhinella > Rhinella marina. The sequence continues at coordinate 74,580 of ONZH01011173.1, forward strand.
CCTGGTGGACAGTCTCAGGGCAATTATAAAACATGAAGTCAGTTCTGCCATTGATACTAAGCTGGCGTCACTACCATCCATGCCTTCTTGCTCCAAGCCTCTATCGGAGCCTCGTTTGGATGTTGATTTTGAGTTAGATGAGGGAGAAATTTCCTCAGAGTCAGATTCTAATTCCTCTGAAGATGATACAGGCCGTCCTCTATGCTCCTTAGAGGATACTGATGCTCTGCTTAAAACCATAAGAGCCACGATGAATGTTGAGGAGTCTAAAGAGCCGCACTCCATTCAAGATCAGATGTTTAGAGGACTGGGGGATCGTAAGAGAAGAGTGTTTCCAGTCCATGACAATATTAAGAAATGAATTGCTGAGAAATAGAAAGACCCAGAAATACGCTCGGGGGTTTCCAGGGTTTTTAAAAGAAAATATCTCTTTAGCGAAACCGACTCGGCCCTGTGGGATAAAACCCCTAGGGTGGACGCACCCGTTGCTAGAATTTCTAAAAAATCTGCCTTACCATTTGAAGATGTGGGTTTGTTAAGAGACAGTATGGACAAAAAATGTGAGTCGATTTTAAAACGGTCCTGGGAATCTTGTACATCTATGCTGTGTCCCAGTATCGCAGCAACTTGTACAGCCAGAACCCTCTCTCTTTGGTTATCTCAGTTAGAGGAACATTTAGTTTCTGGCACTCCAAGGGAAGATATCCTTGCTTCTCTTCCTGTTTTAAAACAAGCCTCAAATTTTCTATCTGATGCCTCGGCGGACCTTGTTAAGTTGTCCGCTAGGGTTGCTGCTCTTTCCAACTCGGCATGCCGTTCAGTATGGTTGAGATCATGGTCTGGCGATAATATTTCTAAAAATCGTCTGTGCGATATTCCGTGTGAAGGTGATCGTCTGTTTGGCTCGGTTCTTGACGATATACTTGAAAAGGCATCAGATTGAAAAAAGGGCTTTCCTTCGGAGTCCAGACAATTTTTCCAGCGCCGTTCCTTTCGTAACCAAAGGAAGGGTAGGCCTGACCAGAAGAAGAGAGAAAATCCTGATTCCTGGCGTTCCTCCAGGGGCAGAGGTAGAGGGTTCCTGCTCAACCCAGATAAGACCCCAAAGCAGTCTACTCAATGACGCCAGAGACGCGGTGGGATGCAGACTAAAACTTTTCCCTTCTGGCTGGCAAAAAATTACAACCTCTCCTTGGATTCTGGAGCTAGTCCAGGAAGGCTACAGAATAGAATTCTCTTCTCCACCTCCAAACCGCTATATGATAAACAAGCAACTACCTCTTTAAAACAGACTCTCTTGGAAGCACAAGTATTGATGCTTCTAGAAAAAGAAGCTATTGTCCCCGTTCCACCAGACAAGTGGGGAAGAGGCTTCTATTCCCCTCTGTTTCTTGTAAAGAAACCAAATGGCTCGTACAGAGTGATTATCAATCTAAAAGGCCTAAACGTCTATGTAAAATACAAGAAGTTTAAGATGGAGACAGTAAAATCCACCATAAGCCTACTCTTTCAGGATTGTTTCATGATGACAGTGGACTTGATGGATGCTTATTATCATGTTCCCATTTTCAATCTTCATCAACAGTTCCTCAGATTCGCAATCCTCTTTCAAAACCGCTTGGCTCACTTTCAGTTTCAGGTACTACCCTTTGGCCTCTCCTCGGCCCCAAGGGTTTTTACCAAGATAATGGCGGAAGTGTCAGGCCATCTTCATCAGCAGAGGATCCTATTCATCCCTTATCTCGACGACCTCCTGATTGCAGCCTGCTCCGAATCCCGTCTCCTGGAAGACTTTCAAGTTGTGAGAAGGACGCTTTTGTCATTGGGCTGGAAACTGAATCTTCAAAAATCGTATCTATCTCCCAGCAACAGAAAACTCTTCCTGGGAATTCTTCTGGACTCCCATCAGATGAAGTCTTTCCTGCCGGAAGAAAAAATCCAGAACCTAATGACGAGAATCGCTGCCTTTCAAGCCCAGTCACTAGTGTCTATAGGAGAAATCATGGTAATCCTGGGGTTGATGACCACTACGATTACAGCGGTCAGATGGACTCAACATCACGAGAGTTCTGCAACACTTCCTACTGACAACTTGGAACTGGAGCAAGTTCTCACTGGATTACAGAGTACATCTTCCTTCCAAAGTAAATGACTCCCTTCGGTGGTGGCTCCTCAGAGAAAACCTAAATCAAGGGGTCCAGTGGAGACCTGCATCTCAGATTGTCATCACCACAGATGCAAGCAGGCAAGGCTGGGGAGCCCATTGCGGGGGCCATCGAGTACAGGATATCTGGAGCCCAGACCAGTTACCCCTACCTTCAAATGCAAAGGAATTACTGGAAATTTGTCTGTCTCTAATAGCTTTTCTCCCGTTCATTCGAGGAAGAGACGTAAAAATTCTGTCAGACAACAGTGCAGCAGTCGCCTATGTGAACAAAGAAGGCGGAACAAAAAGCAAATGTCTCCGCCAGCTGACCTTTCAGCTATTCTCCTGGGCTCAGATCAATATCAATTCCATTACGGCAGTACATTTAAGAGGCAAGGAAAATATTCTTGCGGATTTTCTGAGCCGATCCCCTTTAAAACCAGGGGAATGGTCTCTAAACAGGAGCATTTTTCAACAAATATGCGACAGATGACACAAGGTCCAACTCCCAGGTGCATCTTTTGTACTCCCTTTCTTACAAAGACCAGCCATTGAGAGTGGATGCCTTTTCGGGCCCATGGCCTCAAGATCTACTATACGCCTTTCCTCCAATTTCGCTCATCCCGAGAGTGCTGACAAAAGTTCTGGAGGAAAAGTGTCACCTCATTCTTATAGCCCCGTTTTGGCCCAAGGGGACCTGGTTTTCTCTACTGCTAAGCCTCTCAAAAGGAGACTTTTGGAGACTTCCTCAGATTCCGGACCTCCTACTCCAGGGACCAGCCAGACACCCGGGGGTTCAAGAATTGAGCCTGAAGGCTTGGAGACTGAGCGTGCCCTTCTGAGATCCAGAGGCCTTTCAGATCCGGTTATTAACACTATGCTCAGCAGCAGAAAGCCGATCACTTCTAAAATTTACCTGAGAGCCTGGAACGCCTTCTGAAGTTTGCGGGTGACTCCTGGAATCCTTCGGTCTCACCAGATGTGATTAGATCCATTATCCTGGATTTTTTGCAGAAGGGCTTACAGGATGGTTTGAAGGTCAGTACTCTTAAGGTTCAGGTGGCAGCTCTGAGTGCCTTTTTGGATGTAAAGCTGGCAGAGTTACTGTTGATTAGGCGGTTTTTCAAAGGGGCACTTAGATTAAATCCTTGTGTTAGGACCTTAATCTGGTCCTATCAGTTTTGATGGCTCCTCCGTTTGAACCTCTTGATGATATTTCCCTGGTTATTATCTTTTAAAACGGCCTTCCTCATAGCCATTACCACGGCAAGGCGGGTGGGGGAGATTCAAGCTTTCTCCTGTCGACCTCCCTATTTAACCATCTTAGACAATAGGGTCATCCTTAGACATGAGCCCTCTTTTTTGACAAAGGTAGATGTCAGGAGATGCGTTTTAGCCTATTTGTCAGCCACTGAATCTTTCAGAAACTCTGATCGCTTATTGATTCAGTTTGCAGGTAAGAATAAGGGTCTGGGGGCCTCGAAGCTTACGATCTCCCGCTGGATTAGAAACACCATTTCCATGGCATATGAAGAAAGACATCTGGCTCCTCCATCTCTGCTGAAAGCCCATTCCACCAGGGCTATGTCTGCTTTCTGGGCAGAAGGTGCTTTTGCCACTTTGTCTCAGATCTGTCAAGCAGCCAAATGGTCTAGCCCGTCCACCTTTTTCAAACACTTTAGACTGGACGTTATTTCCAATAGGGACCTATCTTTTGGTCGTAAAGTGTTATCGGCCGTAGTCCCTTCCTAGTTTTGTGTACTTTGTTAAATCCTCCTGCTTAGTGCCGTTGGGAAGGCGTCTGGAAAAGATGATAATTACTTACCGGTAATTGAATTTTCCATTAGCCTTCACAACGGCACTGGGATTTCCCCCTCCTTTTTTTGTATTGTATATTACTTTTTCTGTTATGTATCTTGTTGTATGCTTATACCTTTCTGCAGTCTAAGAAGGTGAATATAATAAAGATACCTATTCTGCATCTTGGCTCCTTGTGTACTTACTGGAGAACGTAAGAGGAGGAGGCCCTTTTATTCAAATTCTCCACGTTGTTTCCTGTCCCTGAGAGGCGGGGTTCCCTCCTGCTTAGTGCCGTTGTGAAGGCTAATGGAAAATCCAATTACCGGTAAGTAATTATCATCTTTTATGCTGTATCACTGTTTTAAAAGGACAGAAATTCAAAATTAGTATCAAGTGCTTTTACTGATTCCTGACCATACCCAAAAACAGGACATACTGTAAATATTACCCATAATCTCCAACATAAGGTTCAGATTTATAAAACAAAAGGTTCCTTTTAGGGACCACTATACTGGCCTGCAAGAGAACATCCTCTATGAAAGAAATTCCAGGAAAATAAAGCTCCCTCTCCAGGTGTCTCATTTCCCCATTGCAGGGTTCCTCAGGTGACGATGTTAGCATAAGCATATAATAAATATGAGGGGATAAATATTAAGGGGATACTCCCATGGTTTCAAGTATGTATAGGTGAATATACCAGTGATGGGGCACTGTATCACATTCCTGATCATTCAATGTAACAGTATAATCGTAATAGCCGTTAATATGAAGCAGCAGAGGATAATGGCCTAGACAGCTGATGTATATGTGGTATTCTCAGAAGAGAGGGAGCAGGGAGGAGGGAGGAAGAGAATGCCTCCCCGTAGTTACAGCCTGTATGTCCCCCAGGTGTTAGATTGTCCAGTGTATGCCTTTTGCAGTATATTCTGACCCCTATAACTTTTTTTCTGTACTTTTCATTGATACCATTTTGCATACCTCCCAACTTTTTAATAAGGGAAAGAGGGATAAAAGTATCAGCAAACAAAATTTTTGTTTAGGGCACAGCCATGCCACTCCTCCTGTACACACCCATTTCCCCACCCACTGACACCAATTCACACCCCAATTTCCCACCAATTCACACTCTGCAGCAGGGACACCTTACCTCACAGATGCCATGATCACTGTTGATTGTGGTATCTGAGGGGTTAAGTGTATGTTCATACGACGGTGCCCGTGCTATGGACCGCAAATTCCGGTCCGCAATGCACAGGCACCAACCGTGTGGCTGCTAACTGCGGACGCGGACCCATTCACTTTAATGGGGTCCGCTACCAAAATCCCATGGTCTGCACAGCAGAAAAGCGGTGTATGTACTACTTTTTTGCGTTCCGTCGGCACAGATAGAAAACCCAGGAAGTACTCTGGAGTGCTTCCATGGGTTTCTGTTCAGTACATCCTCACTGCACCATATATTCCGGACTGAGGACCCACATCGAAGTTAATGGGTCCTCATCTGTGATACGACCGTGCACACGCGGCCGTTGACCATATATTGCGGAATTGCAATTTGCGCTCCGCAATACAGGCATGGACAACCTACGGTCATGTGAATGTGTGAATGGGGCCTTAATGACGGTGTCTGGTGCGATCGCTGTTCCCTGTCATTGCAGCCCCGTGTCTGCTGTTTGATACAGCCAAAACCCGCTGCGTATGGAGCTGGCTCACCACAGCAGCCTGCTCCATACATTACCTCAGCCAATGTGACATGGCTGAAGGGGATAAACTAAACAATAGAACTGGAAAAAGTAAAAAAAAAATCTTACTAGTTTGAAGAGTTAAATAGGCCGGGCCAGCAGCAAGCAAGCTGGACAAGACAATACCAAAAGTGCACCAATTGGAGGAAGGCATTGAGGATACGTACACTCTCTCTCATTGTATGTGGTCACCGTCACTCCCTGGTGATTGCATGAAGAAGGGGGCATGCCAGGAGCATATCAATGGTGACTGACTGCTCAGAAGTGGGCGTGTCAGGAGAGCATCCTACTCCAGTGACTGACTGTAAGGACAGAAGGAGGAGGCAATGATAGCATTATTTTCCTGGGACCGAGCCCCTCCTTCTGCAAGTCTCTCTGCAGCTCAGGACAGTTAGGCTCCCAAGCATGCTTGTCTAACTTTTTGAGGAGGCTGGGCCATAGGCAGGAGTCGGACCGGATTCAGCAGAGTGAGTGGGGCACACATAGCCAGGAGATGCAGGCAGCCACCCAGAACAGCAGGACAGCGCTGAAAAACTGGGACTGGAAAAAGTGTGTAAGCACGGCCACCGCTGCTGGATTGCAGGGTGGTTGTAACCATGGAAACAGCAGTGAATAAATGTGATGGATAAATAAATCCAGCCAGCAAAGGAAGCAATATGGATAATAACAATACATTAGTAAGGCTTGTATTAACTTCCTTTACATAATAAATGCTATTTGCTGAAGTGAGACAACCCCTTTAAGCGAGTACTCTCTGCTCTGCACTGATGAGGGGCAATCACTCCGAAACAGCTGTCTATAGACGAGATGCTGCCTTAATTAGTATCAAGACCTGTGTTAAAAGGTTAAATATTGACACATGATACGCAGTGTGCTTTAGGCTGCTCCAGGGCTTAGAGTCTGGAGTTTGTTTTTCAGGGTGTCTAACAGAGACTGTGCAAATGGACACTCCCAAAAGAGGTGCTAGGGTGTTTCCTCCTTGAATGGCACCTGGGGCAGTACCTGGTGTTGCACAGCCATCAATACCCAGTCTTTGAGCCCACTAGTTAACTTGCTAGAAGCCATATTGCGGTGGTGGCAGGGAGCCCTGAAATAGACTCCATTAAGTCCATTATGGGCAGCACAGTGGCTCAGTAGTTTGCACCAGTGCCTTGCAGCACTGGGGTCTTAAGTTTGAATCTGACAAAGGACAACATCTGCATGGAGTTTGCATGTTCTCCCCGTGTTTGTGTGGGTTTCCTCCAGGTTCTCTGGTTTCCTCCCACACTCCAAAGACATACTGTCACGAACATGCCTGCATCAGGTTGCAGGCAATCGACTAGACTTTCAAAAGTGACTTGATTTGACATGTTTTCCTCTTGGTTTGGTTGCTGTTTACCACACCCCTTCCCCTCAGCTGTTGCAGCTGTGGTGATTGTCTTTCCTCTATTTATCCCTTTCTCTCCCAGTATCCCTTGCGGTTTATACTTTCTGCTGACATTGTTGTGCGTGGTGTGGTTCTCGGCTGAGATCCGGTTGCTGCAATATTTGTATTAAGATAAGTGTCATTTTCCCTTTTGTGTTTATCCTACTTTTCCCTGTTGTGGTTTTGCCTTCTGGAGTCTCCTGTTCGTCCGTCCTTTTGGAGGAACGGGTTGACTCCTTCCCCTGTCACTAGTGGCAGGGTTCTATAGGGTCAGTTGTTATTAGGTTCCTGTGTATGAACTTGTGTTTCCTGCAGGAGGTGACCGTTTCTCTTCTTTGGTCCTTTTCCCTTCCCTCTTACGCTTGGTGTGGCTATACCCTCCACACCAGAGCGTGACATTATAAACCACCGAACAATGTCATTTTTGTGCAGACATGGATGCTATTACTGCGCTTACTGAACGGCTGCAGGGACTCTGCTTGGAGGTAGCTGACATCCGCAACCAGATTCAGAGACCACAGGCTGGTGGTTCTGGGGGTGCTGGGTGTCAGGCCTGTTTGGAGCCTAAGGTCACCCTCCCGGACAGATTTTCTGGGGGACGTGATAATTTTATTCTATTCAGGGAGGCATGCAAATTGTATTTCAGACTGCGTCCACTTTCTTCTGGTAATGAGGAGCAGAAGGTTGGTGTGGTCATCTCGCTGCTTAAAGGGGATGTGCAGTCATGGGCCTTTTCTCTGCCGACTGGATCGCAGTCTCTCCGGTCGGCAGATGAATTTTTCAAGGCTTTGGGGATTATCTATGATGATGAGGCCATTCAGAGAGTTCTACAGCAACCTCTACTCCTCAAAGACCACCAACCTGGACGCCGCCAATAAGTTCTAATTCCTTTTATCCTACACTGATTTAAGTTCTATTTTTCATCACCCTCCCAGGGCTCACCATTCCACATTAAACATTCTTTTAATACACTTTGGGAGGGCCACGTAGTTTCTATCCCTACTCCCTTTGAGAAAGTCTGTAAGGTAAACCGCTCTACTAGATGGTTAATAGCGATATATAAACCATTACTAGACATAGTAACATGGAGGTAATTTTTCATGCTGAAATAAGCCTATATTATCAATCATCATTTTCTATGCCTGCTTCAGGCAGAAGCTGTCTTACATTTAGAACTGGCGGTGCATGGTCGGAAGTTATGAAGAGGCTGGCGCCTATTCATAACTTTAGCAGATCCACCGCCAGTTTAGGGCTTTAGTAAGACCGGCGCCTAACACACCAGTCTTAATAAATGTGCCCCAAAGCATTTTTTCTTTAATCCTTTCTAATGCTTTTAAGAACAGCTCAGGCAAGATGGCAGCCCCATAAACAAGTGTAACTGCCGTTTCATTTTTTATACTGTAATGGTATAGTATACCATATAGTATATGTGCCTTAGTGTTTTAAAATTTAATCATTTTCAGTTTCACATGAGAAAAACTGTGAGAAATGTGTGCCACTTGTGCAGGGCTCTTCTCACACAGTTGCCATGTGCAGTCCGTCTTCTCTATCTGATAAACAAGAGACGGGTGAGCTCTGGGGGGAGGAGCTCAGCCCTGGATGCAAGTTCACAGTGTAGTAGGACACTGGCTCCTCCTCCCAGCCTTAATGCCTGCAAGGAGTACAGTATGTGATGTCTGCCCATCAAAGCTAATTAGCTATTGCATATAACAGCCCAACTAATTTTATCCCTTTAGCCCCAGCTATCTTATTTTCTTCTCTTCTGCCTCATGTGTCTCCTTCCATTTTCCCCATTCGTATGCTAATGCTATGCATTGTACGCTACTGCGCACACATTTGTATGCTAATGCATACGCATTGTACGCTAATGCGTACCAATTCACCTAATTAGCGTACTTTTACTGCGAGTGAAAGAGGAGAAGTTGCGATTCGTTAGCAACGCTATGCTACTTCATGTGAGGAGAGCAAGGGCTTATGGGAAGTGAGGGAATACAGAATGGCCTCAAGGAAGGGCAAAGATCACCACAGGAAAAGCAGCAGAGGCCATCTTAGGAAGATGCTGAAATAGAGGCACAGAGCAATATGGTTGCTAAGGGCTGAATACAGACCTCAGGAAGGTAAAATTAACTGAAAAATACAGATTCATGAATATGTGCCCTGCAGCATCACATACGGTATGTTAGAAATTTCATTTTTGGTAGTGAAATGGCAGTTACGCTTTAAGGGAAAAGAATAAAACATCTGCAATCAGATAATAAAAACAGATTAGAAAAAAAGGATGTGTTGCTATCTGGTTTTAACTGGCGAGAACATTTTCTTTAACCACCTAACTGTTTTGCCCGAGTCCAGCTCCGGCAGTGTGAAAAATAGCTAACTGAAGAGGGGGAGGGCTGCTTTAGATGATGATATCTACTCAATGGTAGCAGCTAGAAACATGCAACTGGTCTTGTTTGGAAGCTGACAGCTGAAACCAACAGAGGAGAAAGCACTTTACTGAAATAAAGTCGAGAATAATCGTGAGTAAAACCTGTTTTTACTTTCACTTTCAGCTGCATTCACAGCATCCCGATTTCTATCAGTGATATCTTCCTCTGTCCTGAACATATTGCTGGCATTCTGGTATTGTCTTAAAGATTGGAATGTCTGCTTTCAAACAAGATCAGTTTCATGTTTGTAGCTGCAACCATTCAGGGGGTAGCAGCATCTAAATCAGCCCTCCCCCCTCCAGTTAGCTACTTTTCCCACTGCTGGAGCTTCACTCTGGCAAAACAGTTAGGGGGTTAAGAGACCAATCATTTCTGATTCACAGGTGCTATTAAAAAGAAAGTCACCAAATTGTTTGATTAGGTGCAGGAGATGATTACATGAGTAACCAGTTATCAAAACACCTCTTTAGTACTAAAAGAAGATCTCTTAAATGTGATAATATGAAGAAAAGGTTTCTGTATCATTCCCCTTGGAGAACTAGACAGATAAAGAAATCCCAGTATCTGATACTGTTCTTACTTCCTGCTATCATTTTCAGTTTTGCCCTTAAACCAAGCCCAGCCTCCCATACAGACACAAAACCAGGAAGTAAAAGTTCCCCAACGTTCTAGTTATGCCAAGCATTTAAAGGCATGATGTATTACATGTCCTTGATAGTACATGGTTAAACGTAGCAATTCTAACATCAAGCTCAGTTACAATATGCAAAGATGAATTAATAAAGTTCTTAATAAAAAAAAAAAAACTTACGAAAGCTCGATTCTTTACATCAGTCACTTTTTTATCCAATTCCCTGTGCTTGTCAATTATCACAGTAGATTGTGTGCTGCCCACTTGACTCTGTAAAGACAATATACGTTTTAGTTACCGACAGAAGCCACATGCAACTCTCACTGTTCTACTCTATATAACAATCTGTCTTGACACTCACTTAAGCCTGTATTACACCTGGCTATTGTCGGGCAGATCTTTACTGAAGGGGGTTCGAAGGAACACTCATTACCAATGAACTGCCCTGTGTAATAGTGCTGCTGATTACCCAATGAACTAGCAGACACTCGATCATCGGGCAATCACAATCTTTCAGCAGGTTAAAAAAAAATCATTGCTAGATTATGCTGTGTAATCACAATCTGCTGCCGGCAAATGATTCTGTATGGGGACAAGCGATGGCTGACTGATAACTATTTTATGAGGCATTAATATCTGTCCACATTTTTGGGAATTTTTTTTTTATAAATAAAGGTAAAATATATCTACTGAAATTTACCAGTGTCAAGAAGTACAATGTGTCACAAGAAAACAACCTTAGAATGGTTTGGATAAGTAAAAGTGTTCTAAAGCTATTACCACATAAAGTGAAACAGATCAGATTGGCAAAAATATGGCCTGGGCAGGAAGATGAAAACTGGTCCGAGGTGGAAGAGGTTAATCTGCAAGGGTGCCTCCTTTTGTTTTACTCATGCTTAAAATTACCTTCGTATATAACCGAGCATTGTCCAAAATTTTGCTTTCTTCTTTTAAGCAATTGTAAATAATCATAGCCATTTGTACAGGATCCTCTTGGAATAGATCCTACAAAATAAAATATGAAAACAATCAATTACGGCAAATAAAAAAAAAACAATCATTTATAATGCATGCCTGACTAGGATAAAACCTTGCCCAAAGTGGATGTAATGTAACATACCAACCAATTTTGATAGAAGCACAGTTTTTCGTACAATTAGAGATGAGCGAATTTCTCAAAAATTCGTTTTGGAGCGGTTTGCCGAATTTCAAAACAAGATTCGATTTGATCATGTTAAAAAAGAGCTATTTCCCGGCTGCTGAGAGCCTGTATATTGGTGTAGAACACTGTGCATTGCAGAAACATGCATAGAGAGTCCGCTGTGGTAGTGAAACAATACTGTGAGTTAGTATGACATGCAGAAGACAGGCGTCACTCTTAGAATCACTTCACTTATTTGGTCAGTTACGGGGCCAAAACTGACCAAATACCTCAATTGTGAACTCCGTCTTACAGGTCAATGTTAGCGCCAGGTATAAAGAACCGTGCAGTGGCCCAAGATTGTACTATACAGTGAAACAGCATCCTCCTTTTACACTGTCATCAGCTGATTCCACATAGTGTCCCCCTGATAGAGTGGAGAGGGTCTCAGCAGTAAGTTTGTGTTGATGTCACTGTTTATTTTGCATTTCTTCTCATCCATTATAAGAACATCCCCCAAAAAACTGATGCTGTCTTTTGAGCATCCCCCTTCACACGGTCAGCATTTGCTCAGTAATCCATCAGTATTGCTAAGGCTAAAAAAACAGGAGTGGATCCAGATCCAAAACAGAGATGACACATGAATGGAATATTTGCATGTTTTCTGTGTTTTGTACCCACTCCTGCTTTTGGCTTCCAAATCATGAGCATATTCTGATGCAAAATAGGGACAGTGTGATACAGGCCCTATGGATGCTCCAAAGATGGGATCCACGGTGTTTCTCATTTTTCCATCCTTCTGACAGATCAAGAGATAGGGTAAACTAAATGGTGATCTCAACAAGGCCAAACAGGGACAATAGTGGCCCTGTCAAGAGCGGTGAGGTGGCAACAGCATGAGGAGTCAACATAGTGGCCTAGTGACAGAGTGGTGAGGTGGCAACAGCATGAAGAGTCAACACAGTGGCCCAGTGACAGAGTGGAGCGGGTAGCAACAGCATGAGGAGTCAACACAGTGGCCCAGTCACAGAGTGGTGAGGTGAGGGGCAAAAGCAGTGGCAGCAACAGCACAAGATGGTGGGTGGCAGTAGGAGCACATGGCAGCAGGTGTGTCGCATTAGGTGGGTGGCAGCATAAGTTTTGGTGTGGCACCTTGAATGTTCTAGTCTGATGCATCAGGCACTGGCGTGTGGAAATCCTGGCTGCTCCACGCCTGAGTCATCTTGACAAAGGTCAGTCTCTCCACATTTTGGGTGGAAAGGCGAGTTCTCCTTGGGGTAACTATGCCCCCTATGTCACACTAAACACCCGTTCTGATGTGAAACTACTGGTTGGGCAGAAAAGCTTGTCCAGGGGAAACTCAGCAGGTTGTTGCCACAAATCAAGTTTTGCTGTCAAGTTAGTACAGGGGATTTTCCATGTGGGATGCCTGTGTGCAGTCCAAGTATGCCACCACTTGCTGATTCAGGTTCTGCCCCATGTCTTTCTGCTGGTGGGTGGTTTCTTCACGAGGCGGTTGAAGAAAAGTGCTCATCAGAGACTGTAGACTTAAGTTGTTGCTGATGGAGCTGGTACTTCTCCTGCCCCCATTCCCCTCCAGCAGCCATGGCAGTGGAACGTGAGTGCAGAGGGCCCCCCCAGTCAGAACTTCGTGAGGATGGGTAAGGTTGCACATAGGGAGCGGACAGCTGACAACATAGGATGTCTTGATAGTACTTCAGTTTATCCTCCCTCTCAGTAGGTGGAAAAAAGACCCCATTTTGAGGTGGTAGCGAGGGTCTAACATTGTGGCGATCCAGTAGTCATCCTTCTAGCGAATTGTGACAATTTGGCTGTCACTACACAAGCAACCGAGCATGCATCAGGCCATTTCAGCAAGTGACTCGTTGCCTCCATCTCCACTGCATACTGCCACAGTGTGTCAGGTTTATCTGCCTGGTCTTCCTCATCGCCCTCTAGCTCCCCTTTCCTGTCACTTGTGCAGAAAATCACTAATTTCTGAATACATTGCTTGTGCGTAAATGTCCTCCTCCTCCTCTAGTTCAGCCTCTACAGGGCTCAGTTGGCCATGAGATGTATGTAGGCACCACATCTCCTGTCCCCTGGGAAGTCAGATTTAGCAGCATCTGTTTCAGGGCATGAAGCAGTAGAATGACGTTCATCCTGTAGTCTTGGTGACTGCCAAATAAAGGGGCCTCCTCAAAAAGCCTGAGCAAACGGCAGGTGTCACGCATGAGCTGCCACTAGCTAATGTCAAAGTTACACAGAGGAGTGCTTCTGTCTGCCTGCATGATCAAGAAATCATTTATGGCCTTCCTCTGTTCATATAGTCAGTCCAACTTATGGAGGGTGGAGTTCCAATGGGTGGAAACATTACATATGAGGCGATGTTGGGGAACGCCATTCTGCCTTTGCAGCTCAAGAAAGGTGTGCTTTTCAGTGTAAGAGTGGCTGAAGTCCATGCACAGTTTCCTGGCCATTTTCAGAATGTCTTGCAGATGGGTGAAAGACTTCAGGAACCGCTTTAAAACCAGATTATACACATGCGCCATGCCTGATGCAGCACCGGTACGATGATCTTCCCATTGTCGGTGACCGTGGTTACAATTTTCAGTTGGCAAGGAGACAGCCAGGATTCGATTTCTTGATGGAGGATGCAGAGCAGTTCCTCCCATATGTTCGCACAGGCAAATTAGGTGCAGAACAGCATGACACCGCTGTGCCCTGCATATGTGGTATGATGAAGGAGCACTCTGAATTGTGCCTGCAGTGGAGGCTGAGGACAGCTTTAGACCGTGGAGGCAACAGTGCCATCACCTGGCCAACTTGCTGGTGTGGCTAGGCAGGAACCACATTTACCCAGTGGGACGTAAAGGACATATATTGTCCTTGACCATAGTTGTGGCTCCACACGTCGGCACTGCCTTGAACTTTAGCAGATACTGATAGGCTCAAGGACTGGCCCACCTTTTGTTCAACATACATGAGCAGGGCTGGTAATGTTTTTTTGGAGAAGTAATGATGGCTTGGGACTTTCCACCTTGGGTTTGCACAAGGCATCAGTTCTTTGAAAGGTGTAGAGTCCACCACATGGAAAGGGAGGGACTGTAGTTCGAGCAACTTGGCCAGGAGCATGTTCAGCTTCTGAACCGTTGGATGAGTGCACGCATACTGTTGTCTTTTTGCAATCACTCATCTGAATGACGAGGAGCAAGAGGAACAGAAGCATCAGGACAGTAGATGATGTGAAAAAAAACACAGCTCCCTTCTGCTCAGGTGGTGGAGTGACGAGGAGCAAGAAGAACAGCAGCATCGGGACCAGTAGATGATGTGAAGAAAACACAGCTCCCTTCTGCTGAAAGGTGGTGGAGCCTTAACTGCAGGAGAAAGGGTGTGGGCCACTGGGTGATGCAGCGGTTGCTGCGTCAGGCTGTACCGCTACATTAGCACCCTGGCCACGCTTTACCTTCTGCCCACAGATTCTGCAAATGGCCATGCTGATGTCCTCCGGCGGCTTGATGAAAAATTGCCACACCGCCGAGTATGCCATTTCCCCACCAACACTCCCTGCTGACTGCCTGCTACTGCTGGTTCCATGAACCCATGAACTGCTACTTTCTGGACAGGTAGGCTCCTGCATAGCGGGCACATTTGGCTCCCGACCACCCACTGCTGCCACTGTGCTGACTCACGGCCACGCTACCACCCTGCTGGCTCAGCCGCTACCTCACGTGCAACCTGCCACTCCCATCCTCACTACTTGCCCGCCTACCGGAGGAAGCAGCAGATCTCTCCTACAGATCTTGGCTGGGCAGTCGCTGCTGACTGTCCTCTAGAATCTCACTCTCGCAAAAAAGCAGAGCCGAGCTGACAGCATACAATATTTCTTGAGCTGAGGGAACAGAAAATGACAGAGGCAGGTTGAAGACAGATGGGGGCACAGAGCTTGTTCCTGGGCCATGCCAACTAAGTGTCGTGTCAGACGCTGCTGACACCCCCTTCTTCTGCAGCTACTGTACTTCTGCCTGCTCCAGAAACATATTGGCCACTGCCTGTTCCCTTTCCGAAATACAGTAAATTAAAAGAAACTGCAAAGGTAAAAGAGCAATACTATCAGACTGCAATTTCACCCCAGAAGCAAGGATGAATAGACGCACACACACACATATATATACTGTTAGGACCGGCAGTCATTGCACCCGTTCTGCTGGTCCTGTCTCTGACTCTGGTGGCGATGTGGCTGCCCATGGCCAGGCTTCTTCCGCTATTTCGTCAGGCTCCTCCTCCAGCCGACGGTCTCTGGCTGTGGATGCGCGTCCCAGGCAGGAGACGCGCGCGATGATCATTAGTGCCAGGGACGTGGCTGGTGTGCACACTCGCTCGCGGCCTGTTTCTGGTCGCCGGAAAACGCGAGCAATTTAGTCTGTTTATTTTCTGTTCATTTGGTATCTCATGAGTTAAGTTTTGTTCCTTGCTTTCTCCTCCCAGTCAGCTGGTTGGGTGGGGTCTGCTAGGTATTTAAGGCCTTCAAATGTTAACCTTGCTGCCAGTGTTTGGAGTTTCCTTGCTACTACCTGGTTTGTCATTTGTGCTCTGCTATTTAGACTCTTGTTTGTTCTTTGACCCTCGGCGTGTTTTGTGACTACTCTTGGCTTACTGATTTTGTTCCTGACGTACTCTCCTGGTTTTGACGCGGCTATCTGACTATCCATTTGTTCTTGTTTGTCTGTCTTGTTTGTTTTCCCTTCCCCTGCACTTTTGCTAGTGTATCTCGAGTCTTCAGGTTGTCGACTCAGGGGTTAACCTGAGTAGGCAATAGGCAGGGAAAGGGGTTGGGATTTAGCTTAGGGATCACTTACCCCTTGTCTGTGTATCCCAGCCCTGACATATACAGTATATACACAGGGTGGGCCATTTATATGGATACACCTAAATAAAATGGGAATGGTTGGTGATATTAACTTCCTGTTTGTGGCACACTAGTATATGGGAGGGGTGAAACTTTCAAGATGGGTGGTGACCATGCCATTTTGAAGTCGGACATTTTGGATCCAACTATAGTTTATTCAATGGGAAGAGGGTCATGTGACACATCAAACTTATTGGGAATTTCACAAGAAAAACAATGGTGTGCTTGGTTTTAACGTAACTTCTTTCATGAGTTATTTACAAGTTTCTGACCACTTATAAAATGTGTTCAAAGTGCTGCCCATTGTGTTGGATTGTGAATGCAACCCTCTTCTCTCACTCTTCACACACTGATAGCAAGACCGCAGAAGAAATGCTAGCACAGGCTTCCAGTATCCGTAGTTTCAGGTGCTGCACATCTCGTATCTTCACAGCATAGACAATTGCCTTCAGATGACCCCAAAGAAAAAAGTCTAAGAGGGTCAGATCGGGATACCTTGGGGGCCATTCAACTGCTACATGATGATGTGTTTCCCTCTTTATGCACTGAAGCTGGCACGTTCCCTGAGTTTTTTCAGCAAGATGGTGCACCACCACATTATAGGTGTCAGGTCCGAGTATTCCTAGATGAACAGTTTCCTGGAAAGTGGATTGGTCGTCGTGGGCCAGTTGAATGGCCCCCAAGGTCTACCCGATCTGACCCCCTTAGACTTTTTTCTTTGGGGTCATCTGAAGGCAATGGTCTCTGCTCTCTCCCTACAGTGTGGATAATGCCTCCATATCCTTTCCCTACACTATGAATAATCTTTTCCTTTATTACCAAGGCTGCAATGTAAAAGCAAACAAGGACTACAAGTAAGGGCACACTGCCATGTGCAAAGACACATGCAAACACTGGAAACATGAATAAATGTTCATTGCATTACTGCTATACTTAATATACTCCAGCCTGTTGAAAGCCATCTTGTCGCTGGTAGATGGGCCTTACACAATTTTGATAAAAAATGGGCGCAGAGATCTTCTAATTTCCAAATTGTAAGCATATGCAATTTATTTATTCACGTTGAGCAAGTCTCCATCGTTATGTAAACAGAAGACAAAGGAGTTTTGCGAAGGCTCAAAATGGGCTACTTTAGAACTATTTTTCTAATAGAAATGTATGATTTCAGTAATTAAAGTATATTAAAAAATGGTTAGTATCACTGCCCTACACATTCAAAAATAAAAATAGAATAGGAATTACACTTTAAAATGTGGAGTCACTATGGGTAGAAATACATGTAGGCAAAAACAATAATAAAATACTGATAGGATTTTGTTATAAGCCACTTTATATACCCACAGAGTCCACAGAAAATCTACTACTAAAGGACACAGATGAGGCGGCAAATCATAAGGTCGTTATTATGGGGGACTTCAACTAACCAGATATAGACTGGATAACTGAAACCTGTAGATTTCATAAAGGAAACAGGTTCTTGGCAATAACCAAAGACAATTACCTTTCTCAAATGGTTCAAGACCCAACTAGGGGACAGCCATACTGGACTTAGTACTAACTAGTAGACCTGAGTGAACAACAGATTTGCAGGCTGGACATCTGGAAATAACAACCATAAAATAATAACTTTCCATTTGTCATTCAACTGAGTGTTTCTTCAGGGAGGCACCAAAAAAAAAAAAAAAAGCTGCATTAAATCAGCTAAGAGAGGCCGTTAGCTTAACTAACTGGGACAATGTCCTCAAAAATGAAAATGCAGCCACAAAATGGGATATTTTTGAAAAGCATCAGAAACTCTAATTGTGAGAGGTACTATGGTATTATGGGAATAAAATGGTGAGGAACAAGATAAAAACAATGTGGATAAATAGAAATGTAAAGGAAGCGATACATGACATAAATAAAGCATTTAAATTAAAACAAGAAGGTAGCAAGGAAGCACTAAAAAGCTATAAGGAAAAAAATAGAATATGTTAAAAGTAAATAAAAGCAGCCAAACTAAAGACAGAAAGATTCAGTGCCAAAAAAGTAAAACTAATCCTAAAGTGTTCTTCAATGATATAAAAAGTAAAAAGTATAAATCTGAAGGTGTCTGCCCTTTACAGAGTTAGGCTCCATTCACACATCCTGTTTTTCTTTCCTGATTCAATCCTGATCCTGATCTGGATCCATTCATTTCAATGGGTCCTGAAAAAATCAGGATCGAATCAGGAAAGAAAAACAGGATGTGTGAATGGAGCCTAATGAGGGGTATCAGGAATAAGGTCCACCTTATCCTTAGTTATTATAATGTTTGCAGTGATATTATGTGTTTTATGGCTATACAGTGCCTTGCAAAAGTATTCGGCCCCCTGGAACTTTTCAACCTTTTGCCACATTTAAGGCTTCAAACAAAAAGATATAACATTTTAAATTTTTGGTGAAGAATCAACAACAAGTGGGTCACAATTGTGAAGTGGACGAAATTTATTGGATCATTTAAACTTTTGGGCGTGCAAAAGTTTTCGGCCCATTTACTTTCAGTTCAGAAAACTCACTCCAGAAGTACATTGAGGATCTCTGAATGATCCAATGTTGTCCTAAATGACTGATGAAGATAAATAGAATCCACCTGTGTGTAATCAAGTCTCCGTATAAATGCACCTGCTCTGTGATAGTCTCACGGTTCTGTTTAACCCTTACAGCCCCAGCGCCGTACATGTACGGCGCTGGGGCGATGTGGACACATGGCACTCGCTCGCACGTGCGGCGGGCGTCATGGCCGGCAAGTCTCTGCTGTTTCTAACAGCAGAGACTTGAGGGTACTTAAAGCCATCGGCGGCGTCTTCATAGGCCTTTAGATGCCGTGATCACACGTGATCACGGCATCTAGTTGCGTCTAAACCCGGAAGCTGTGTGTGGCCAATCAGGGTGTCTGTACACGATCTGAAAGCTGTAAACCTCACTGATGAGGTTTACAGCTTTCAACGTGCAATTCTTATTCTGGCCACTAGATGGCAGGCCAGGATAAGAAATGAGCAAATTAGGTCATTAATTAAAAATTAAAAGACCCTCATTGCTCATAAAGAAAAAATAAAAAACACAATTTATTTGCTCATATTTGAGCTTTAAAATAATCACAAAAAATTTTTTAAAAAAATGTTAAAAAATATCTAATAAAAAAATATAAAAGTTCAAATCACCCCCCTTTCCATATAATTAAAAAATAAATACCTAAATAACAATAAATATAGACATCATGGGTATCACCGTGACCAAAAACACCAGTACTTTTAAAATATTAAAAAAAATTCAATACGGCTAATTGTGTGGCAGAAAAAAGCGTCCAAATGGCGATTCGCTGTTTTTTTGTCGCTTTTTTTTTCTTCTAAAAAAAAATAAATAAAAAGTGATCAAAAAGTCATACACACCCCAGAATGGAATCAATAAAAACGTCAGATCGCCCCGCAAAAAATGAGCTCCCATACAGCTCCGTACACATAAATACTAAAAAGTTATAGGGGTCAAGATATGACAAAAAAAGGCCAACTTTATAATTATTTTATCACTATCAAAACGCAGGAAAAACTATACATATTAGGTATTGCCGGATTCGTACTGACCAGTAGAATGAAAGTAACTGGTCAGTTTTAATGAACATCAAACGCTGCAAATAAGAAACCCGTAGAACTGTAGCGGAATAGCGTTTTTTTTGCAATTTCACCCGATTTGGAATTTTTTTCCCGCTTCCCACTACACCATATGCAATATTAAATGGTGGCGTTGGAAAGTACAACTTGTCCCGCAAAAAAAAAGCCCTCATACAGCTATGTGAACAGAAAAAGAAAACAGTTATGGCTGCTTGAAGGCAGGGAGCGCAAAACAAAAACGCAAAGCTGAAAAAACCTCCGGGACTGAAAGGGTTAAAGCACAGAGAGCATCATGAAGACCAAGGAACACACCAGGCAGGTTCGTAATACTGTTGTGGAGAAGTTTAAAGCTGGATTTGGATACCAAAAGATTTCCCAAGCTTTAACCCTTTGAGCCCCGGAGGTTTTTTCGGTTTTTGCGTTTTCGTTTTACACTCCTTGCCTTGATACAGCCATAACTTTTTTATTTTTCTGTTCACATAGCTGTATGATGGCTTGTTTTTTGCGTGACAAGTTGTACTTTCCAAAGCCACCATTTAATATTGCATATGGTGTAGTCGGAAGTGGGAAAAAAATTCCAAATCGGGTGGAATTGCAAAAAAAAACGCAATTCCGCCACAGTTTTACAGGTTTTTTTTATTTACGTTCGATGTGCGTTAAAACTGACCAGTTACTTTCATTCTACTGGTCAGTACGAATCCGGCGATACCTAATATGTATAGTTTTTCTTGCATTTTGATAAAGTTGGCCAATTTTTTTTTCCCCAGTTCTTGACCCCGATAACTTTTTGGTATTTTTGTGAACGGAGCTGTATGGGGGCTCATTTTTTTCGGGGCGATCTGAACTTTTTATTGATACCATTCTGGGGTGTGTATGACTTTTTGATCGCTTTTTTAATTTTTTTTTAAAAAGCAACGCTTTTTTACGTTTCGCTTTTTTCCGTATGGAAAATGTTTTTTAAAAATTTTTTATAATATGGGCGTTTTCGCACATGGCGATACCCATGATGTGTATTTTTTTATTTACTTTTATTTTTATTTTCGGGAAAGGGGGGTGATTTGAACTTTTATGTTTTTTTGTTTTTGTTTTTTTAAAACTATTTTATTTATTTTTTTTACACTTTTTTTATATTTCCCATAGGGAACTATAACTAGCAATCATCTGATTGCTTATATCATAGATTCCAATGCACTTACATTGGAGTCTATGGGGATTTCAATGCTTTCCTATGGAGCCCTATTACAGGCAAGGGCTCTATAGGAAAGCCTATGCAGCAGCCTCCTGTCATTGACTATGACAGGGGCTGCTGCAAGCACGCTCCGGCTCCTCCGATTGCCACACGGGGGCGTACGCTTCCGGTGTTCGCCGCCTTCGGGTGCCGCGGTCAGGCTTGACCATGGCACCCCGTTAAATGTCCGTGATTGGCTTTAATGCGCGGGTGCCTGCTAGTAGGGTGTGCAGGTCACCCGCGGCCATCACATCTGGATGAACTGCAGAGATCTACAGCTGAGGTGAGAGAGTCTGTCCATAGGACAACAATCAGTCGAACACTTCACAAATCTGACCTTTATGGAAGAGTGGCAAGAAGAAAGCCATTTCTCAAAGATATCCATAAAAAGTCTCGTTTACAGTTTGCCACAAGCCACCTGGGAGACACACCAAACATGTGGAAGAAGGTGCTCTGGTCAGATGAAACCAAAATCGAACTTTCTGGAAACAATGCAAAACGTTATGTTTGGCGTAAAAGCAACACAGCTCATCACCCTGAACATACTATCCCCACTGTCAAACATGATGGTGGGAGCATCATGGTTTGGGCCTGCTTTTCATCAGCAGGGACAGGGAAGATGGTTAAAATTGATGGGAAGATGGATGGAGCCAAATACAGGACCATTCTGGATGAAAACCTGTTGGAGTCTGCAAAAGACCTGAGACTAGGACAGAGATGTATCTTCCAACAAGACAATGATCCCAAACATAAAGCAAAATCTACAATGGAATGGTTCAAAAATAAATGTATCCAGGTCTTAGAATGACCAAATCAAAGTCCAGACCTGATTCCAATTGAGAATATGTGGAAAGAGCTGAAAACTGCTGTTCACAAACGCTCTCCATCCAACCTCAAAGAGCTCGAGCTGTTTTGCAAGGAAGAATAGGCAAGAATTTCAGTCTCTATATTTGCAAAACTGATAGAGACATACCCCAAGCGACTTGCAGCTGTAATCGCAGCAAAAGGTGGCGCAATAAAGTATTAATGCAAGGGGGTCGAATAATTTTGTACACCCCACTTTTCAGTTTTATTATTACAAAAAAGTTTAAATGATCCAATAAATTTCGTTCCACTTCACAATTGTGACCCACTTGTTGTTGATTCTTCACCAAAAATTTAAAATGTTATATCTTTTTGTTTGAAGCCTGAAATGTGGCAAAAGGTTGAAAAGTTCTAGGGGGTCGAATACTTTCGCAAGGCACTGTATGTCCTAGTGTAACATATTTCGGTGTGACTTAGGCTACTTTCACACTTGCGTTTGCAGGATCCGTTTGTGAGATCTGTCACAGGCTCTCACAAACGGTCCTGAACTGATCAGTTTTGTCTTAATGCATTCTGAATGGAAAAGGATCCATTCAGAATGCATCAGTTTTGCTTCAGTTTGCTTCAGTTCAGTCTCTATTCCGTTTTGGAGGCAGACACTAAAACGCTGCTTGCTGCGTTTTGGTGTTTGCATGAAGAAACTGATGCAAACGGATGGGGACGGATCCGTTTTGTCTGACACAAAAGAAAACGGATCCGTCCTCCATGGACTTTCAATGAAGTTCAAGACGGATCCGTCTTTGCTATGTAAAAAATTATACAAACGGATCTGTTCAGAACGGATGCAGACGGTTGTATTATCATGACGGATCCGTTTGTGAGAGCTTGGACGGATCTCACAAAAGCATCCTGCAAACGCAAGTGTGAAAGTAGCCTTACATATATATGTTGTGTATTTATGTATTTGTATCTGCTGTATTACAAGGTCAGCAGCCATGTTGGGGGTAATTGATTTATAGAGAGCCAAGCTGTCTGCCTAAGTTCCTGGGAAACAGCCAAACTGCTCCCTGGGAGGTAGTTAGCACCGAGGTGCTAACGAGGATTGGCCCATTTGTGGATCACGCTTCAGGAAGATGACTGCGGATACCCGGGCTCCTCGAGTCAGCAGGAGGGAAATCCTAACCAGAGAATGAACAATAATTTTACCGCTTCATAACTTGTTCAGGAGGGGGTGGATGTCTCCACAATCCAGCTCATCACCTCTGCTATGATGGGGGCATCACATGGACACAAGACATGGTGTATCAACTCGCCTTCATGTTCCAAAAAGAAGGATCTCACCCTCTGAGCGTCCTGGACGTGTCTCATATGATATGCTAGGACTCGGAACGATGAGATATGAATTATGAAGAAGGGCTGGGGCCTGTATCTTCACCAGGGCAACTGGGAATATATCTTTTGGTTATTTTCACACATGTCCCCTAGATGGCCAAGGGGCAGGCTGCATGTCTAATGAAGCTCAGCCCAGAGGGGCTGAGTCAGAGGGGTGAGAGAGAATGCCCTTGAGAATGCCCTTGAGGAAAGACATAAAAATGCAATCCCTGCAATATTTGAGGGTCACAAAGTGGGAGATCCAATTGAATTGGTTTGTGCAACATTACTCTGCCCAAATCTTCTGGGAGGGACTTTCACAATGCATCTGCTAAGTATCAGAACTTTTTTATGTTTTCTCTTTTCTATTTTACAATTGTTTGCCGTTTATGTATGTCTCTTGTTAATCATTTTGTGTAACCAAGTGCTGTTCAATTTCCATACATTAAACCTAAAAGTTTGATGGTTTGTCTTGTAACCTTAAGAACCTGTTCACTCCATGAAGAGGGTGTGTGCAGTCTGAGGCTGTGTGTTGTTCTTCCGTGAGGCCTACTACCGTTAGTGTGTCTGCTTGCAAGTGGAGCACTCAGGGGTGTCCTGTCAAACTTATAATAGACAGGTGGTGGCAGCAAAAATTCAGTGTTATTGCGTGGGTGTGCTTGCAGGCTTCAGGTGGCGATTTATGCTCGAGTTACAGGCCAACACAGGGCGTAGCAGCATGTGAGGGCGTGAGGTGAATCGACCTGGAGGGCTTGGGCAAACCTTGTCAAGTGGCGCGGTGGGCTGGTCTGGTCCCCATTACGTGACAAGGAGGGAGTTGCAGAGAGCGATGAGAAGAAAGCAAAGCTATATTTTTTTCTACACTCTATTTACTGAGGAAAATAAACTGTCAGATGAAATGCAGAATGTGAAAGTAAATTTCCCATTAAAAGTGGCCTGCCTGACCCAAGGAAGAAGTGCAGCAGTGTCTTAAAAAGATTAAAATAGACATATTGCTGGAACCACTTGGTACATAATCCTGTATCCTAAGAGAATTACAAGGGTATTCCGCTTACCATAAATATAACTTATGTATTAGACTAATTCATCATCAATAATTATCTAATATAATGTAAATTTCACATATTTACAGTTCAGTAGTTATAAAAGTGGTTTTCTTCCTCTGCTACCCACTGTGTAAAATTACTATACATTACCATGGCAACGACCTGTAGTTCTGAGCCTTTGTTAGGGCAAGCATGCTCAGTGTGTTGCTCTCATTTCTCTAGCTAAATGTCTTGTGAAACAAAGGGAGTGTTCGTGTGCTGCTGATTACTCAGTAGAGGGGGTGTAACTGGACTGTGTATCAGGCAGCCAACCAATAAACATCAACACTCACAGCCGGAAAGGAAGGGATTGTAGTTTTGTGAGTTTTATCAGGTGCCATGATACTCTCAGTGTGTTGCAGGCTCACACAGGAGCTAGATAAATGGATTGCAAAGTAAATTGAAATTCTGGTTTTATGTATAGGTATAGGTTCTGCTGGGGTCATAGCTTGCAGCCTTAATGCAGTTTTTGAAAAATTAAGTTACTTTACCGGAATACCCCTTTAAGTAATGTCACAGGCAGACCTATATTTCTGATATTGACAGAGAGTGTTCCACAGGGTTGATGCTTAGCAAATGTGGTGCCAAAAAGGGTCAAAAACAGAGACTGGAAACAACAGGCTGGTAATATGTTTAACATCTGTCATGGATAAACTGAAGCTTTTCTAAGAGATGCCTTCTGGAATACATCAATAAAAATAAGTGAATAACGTTGTATCAGCATGGCTTCATGAGTCCTGTCAAACTAATTAAATAAGTTTCTATGAGAAGTTTAGTTCTAGTTCGAGACATGACCACGGCGAGTCAATAGAGGTCATATATCTTGACTTCTCCAAAGCATTTGATACTGTGCCACATAAAAGGTAAGTATATAAAATGAGAATGCCTAAACTGGCAGAAAACAGGGTGCTTAATCACCATCACTAGTGGAGTACCAAGGGGTCAGCGTTGGGCCCTATACTCTCAATATATTTATAAATAATCTTGTAGAAGGCACAGTAAAATATTTTTTGCAGATGACACTAAACTATGTAAAGTAATTAACACAATAGAGGACAGTATACTGTCAGAGGACAGTATACTGGACAGATTGGAGGTTTGGGCAGAGAAATGTCAGATGAGGTTTAACATTGATAAATGTAAGGTTATGCACATAGGAAGGAATACTGTAAGTTACCTGTACATACCAAATGATAAAACACTGGGTACGGGGCCGTTCAGATGGCCGTAGTATTGCGGGTCCGCAAAAATGCGAATCCACAATACTACGGGTGCCGCCCGGCAAATTGCGTAACACCCGACCGGGCGCCCTGTACAAAATGCCTATTCTTGTCCGCTGTTGCGGACAAGAATAGGACATGTTCTATTTTTTGTGCAGAGCTGGCTCCGTGCCGTGGCTGCCTGCTCCCATTGAAGTAAATGGGGACGCATCTATTCCGCAATATTGTGGAATAGATGCGGACCCATTCACACAGCCATGTGAATGGGCCCTAACACTGACATGGAAAAGGTCTTTTAGTGGATAGCAAACTAAACTGTAGAAGCCAGTGTCAGGCGTCTGCTGCCAAGGCCAATAAGATAATGGGTTGCATCATAAGGGGGATAGTGGCATGTGATGAGAACATAGTCCTGCCACTTTACAAATCACTAGTCAGACCACACATGGAGTACTGTGTACAGTTCTGGGCTCCTGTGAACAAAACAGACATAGCAGAGCTGGAGAAGGTTCAGAAGAGGACAACTAAAGTAATAACTGGAATGGGTGGACTACAATACATAGAAAGATTATCAAAATGAAGGTTATTCAGTTAAAAAAAAATACATATCAGGAGTCAGTACAGAGATCTCTCCCATCATCTATTTATACCGAAGACTGTGACAAGGGGACATCCTCTGCACCTAGAAGAAAAAAGGTTTCCAAACAAATATACGAGGATTCTTTACGGCAAGGAGACTATGGAAGAGGTGGTGATGGTGAACTCACTAAACTAGTTCAAGGAGGACTTGGATGTATTTCTGGAGTGTAATAATATTGCAGGCTATGATTACTAGATTTCTGTAGAGGTTGTTTATCCAGGGAGTTATTGCGATTGCCTTATTGGAGTCCAGAAGGGTTTTTTTCTCCTTAAAATGAGGGAAATTGGCCTCTACCTCACAGGGTTTTTTCCTTCCTCTGGATCAACTTGCAGGATAACAGGCTGAACTGAATGGACAGATGTCTTTTTTCAGACTTACAAACTATGTTATGTTACTATGTTATGTTACACCCCAAAATGCACCACTTTGTTTCTCTTGTCTTCAGATATATCCCCATTGTGGCCCTAATCTTATGTCTTGACACGTGGCAGGGCCCAAAAATACAGGAGCACCCAGTGGCTTTCAGAACAGAAATTAAAAAGGTTTCAGGCCCCTTTCCACATTTTATGGAGGCAAAGAGTCCCATAAATGATGCCATTCTAAAAAGTAGAAATATAAAAATTAAATAAACTAAAATAATAATCTTTTTCTTAAACAAAAATGTCATTTGAAAGGCAGTTTTTTTGTGCAAAGCACAGGAAAATTAAGCTGTACACTATTTTTCTCCTTCAGAAACATCCCCATTCTTGCCCTAATCCTATGCCTCGATATACAGCACGGCTCATGCTTAAAAGAGCACCCAGTGGCTTTCAGAACACAATATGAAAAGGTACACAATTTGAAAATGTTTCAGGCCCCCATTGCACGCTTGTAATGGCTTTGAGCAGATTAAACCGAACCCCATTTTAAAAACTAGATTCCTTAAAGCATGCATCTACTGGTAAAGAGAGAAAGTCCTGTCGACAGGACTTTGTTTTCCGTCCTGCATAACGGAAACCAGACGGATCCGTTACGCTTGCCCAAAGACCTCTATTGTCTCCCTAGCAACCTGGGGGCAGGGAGGACCCGGCAGCGCACGCTTTTGCAGTGCGGCCGGCATCCTCCATCCCCTAGGCAACGAGCGGCAGGGGAGTTTAGCGTCGACGCCAATGAGTCGGCGCTCAGGTCTGTAGAATTGCCGGACATGGGTCATGTGACCCATCTATTGGTTGTCTGTGATTGGTCTTTATACCTCATCAGCGTCTGAACTACTTTGCGACTTCTGTTATTTGACCTCGGCCTGAGTTTGTCCTCGTCCCTGCGATACCCCTTGTACTAAGTGACCTCTTGGCTTCTGACCTCGGCTTGTATTTGACTCTGCTCCCATGTTTTCCCATTGTTTTGACGTGACCTCCTGGCTCTTGATCTCGGCTTGGTAACATTTACGTATCTGTTTTCTGTCGTAGTTGTTCCCTCTCCCTGTAAGACCCTGCAAGTACTTAAGATAGGGACTACCATCCAGTTGCGCCCCGTCGGTTAGGACGGACCATGCATGTAGGGAGAGAAAGTGGTGTGGGTGGAGCTCAGGGCTGCACTATTCCCTACCTGTATCTTGACAGAATCACAGGCCCACCTTATACTCATGGACGCTATGCGGGTCCTTATGGATCAGATGCATAATCTTTCCCAGATGGTGCAGGACCTGGCGGAGAGGCTGCAGCAGCAGGAGCAGCTTCAGACCTCACCTCTAGCGGCTTCCTCACTGCAGAATCTGGTCCTCACGTTAAATTGTCAGACCGTTTCTCAGGAGAACGTAGACATTTTTTGACGTTCAAGAAGAGCTGCAAGCTCTATTTTCGGTTACACCCACATTCTTCGGTTCTTTGAACTCTGAGCAACAGAGCATGGGAATCATTATCTCTCTGTTGCAGGGTGACCCGCAAGAGTGGGCTTATTCTCTTCCTCCGGACTGGCAGAGAGTCAATTAAGGTCTCTTTGTCAGAGTAACAGGCCCGTGGAAGAATATTGTTCTGGAGATGGTGCATTTCTTCTGGCTGGAACGATTCAGCACTTAAGTGTCAATTCAGGTTAGGGCTTTCTGAGGACTTAAAGGATATGTTGGTCAGTTATCCTTCTCCAGACACCTTAGAGCAGACCATGACTTTAGCCAAGAACCCTGTTGGAGGATTGTCTAGAGGAGCCCATGCAGCTCGGAATTACCATGAGGGATCAAAGATGTCAGAGGGGTGCCTGCTTCTACTGTGGTGAGACGGATCATTAATTACGGCAATGTCCTAAACTTCCTCCCTCCAGGAGATTTCCACATCTTGACTCCCGGAAGGATAAGGTACTCCCCAAGGTGGTAAAAGAGAAAGTGTTATTACCTGTGGTCGTTTTCTTTGGCACTAGTAAGGGTTCAGGGGGTGGCATTTATTGATTCGGGGTCCACCTCTAATTTTATTGACCACAATTTTGCCCTTTCTCTAGATGGGCCAATTTTGTCTCTTACTAACCCCATTCACATTATTGCTATTGATTTCACTCTCTTAGTTGGCGTGACGGTGGAATATTGTACCCCCGAAGTGACCTTGACTGTGGGGGCCTTACATACTGAATACTGTTCTTTTCTTATTTTAAAGAATTTACCTGTGGAAATATTTCTTAGCATGTTTTGGCTCCCGGTTCATAACCCTGTCATTAACTGGTCCAAGGGCGAATTAGAAAAATGGGGGTTAAAATGTAATTCCTGCTGTCTACCTGTTGTTCAAACTGGTGTCACGATTGAGTCAAGGATTCTCCTTAAGTATATAAGTAACTTTTCTGATGTTTTTTCCATGTTCGATGTCGATTTCCTTCCCCCTCAAAGGCCCTATGATTGTGCCATCAATCTTTTTCAGGGGTCCAAATACCCTAATAGTCATAGTAAGAAGCCATCTGGCACCCAGAGAGGTATAGAGTGGGCTCAACATGCATGTTGGTACCTGCATTCACTGGATTTAATGGAGGCCATTTTGGCACCAAAAATGATAAAAAGCAGAATGGACCCAGCATGCATGTGGAACCTGCACTCCCTGAATTTTATGGTGGCCGTTATGGCACATAACAGGTAACATTTAGTGTTAGGTTCCCATCTTACAGAGATCACCTTGACGTTTGGCAGATGGGCCCAAATAATTTTGTAAAAAATATATTTGCCAAGAATCTCAAATTTAAGCCTAGCATTAGAACCAGAATATTTTCTATTACTATGGCATTTTTGTACTTTATTTGGTTTGCAGAGTGCTGTTGCATTGTATTTATTTATTTTTCCCCTTGTGTTTTTACCCATGGCAGCGAGCACCTGCACATTGGGATGTGCTGACTGACCCCATTTTTCTTTGTGTATTTATAATTTGCCTGGTCCGGAACGGCAATCTATGAGGGATTATTTGAAGGAAAGTTTACACAAAGGACATATTAGACCCTCAATGTCCCCTATGGGGGCGGGGTTTTTCTTTGTGGGAATAAAGGATGGTGGAGTGAGACCATGTGTTGATTACAGGGAGTTGAATAAAATTACAATTAAGAACCGGTACTCTCTTCCTTTGATCCCAGACCTGTTTAATCAAATACTCGGTGCTCACTGGTTCACTAAACTCGATCTCAGAGGGGCATATAATCTTATCCGGATTAAGGAGGGAGATGAGTGGAAAACGGCCTTTAATATCCCTGAAGGGCACTATGAATATTTAGTGATGCCGTTTGGGTTGAGTAATGCTCCGGCGGTTTTCCAAAATTTTGTCAATTACATTTTTAGACAATTTATTGGGAAATCCGTGATCGTCTATTTAGACGATAGCCTCATTTATTCACCAGACTGGGAGTCGCGTGTTATACACAATAGGCAGGTATTGGAGGTTCTTTGGGAGGATGAATTCTTCGTTAAGGTTGAGAAGTATACATTTAGGGTGCATTAAATTTAATTTTTGGGATATATTCTCACACCTCAATGCTTTAAGACGGATCCTGGGAAGGTGCAGGCTTTTATAGACTGGGTGCGACCTTCCTCCCTTAAAGCGCTGCAACGCTTTTTGGGTTTTTCAAACTACTACTGGAAGTTCATTAAAAAAAAATTACTATCGCCAAGCCTCTCACTGATCTAACTAAGAAAGGGGAGGATCTAGATAATTGGCTACTGAAGCTTTAAAACACTCAAGATATGTTTCATTGACGCCCCAATTTTGGGTCAACCAGACCAAAAGAAGCCTTCTGTGGTTGAAGTGGACACCTCCGAGGATGCGGTAGGGGCAGTGCTCTTCCAAGGGTCACCAACTCTGACTAACCTGAAAACTTGTGCTTTCTTTTCTCGTAAGTTCTCTCCAACTGAGAGAAATTATGATATTGGAAATTGGGAGTTACTTGCTATTAAATGGGCCTTTGAGGAATGGCGTCACTTTTTAGAGGGGGCTCTACATTGTGTCACTGTACTTACAGATCATAAGAATCAATGTCAAGGCAAATGCCCTATGGAGCTTCTGTGTCTTTCAATCCCCAGACACACCACCAGAACCTATATTGCCGGCAGGTATTATTTTGGCTTCGATCTCTTCCGATTTGACATCCGAGATTACTGTGGGACAACATCTGGCTCCGTTTCAATCTCCCAAAGATAAGTTGTCTCTGGTCATTTGCATTTCCGGCTTTTGGGTGAGTTTCATAATTCTGCATTTTGTGGTCATCCAGGTATTAAGGCCACCAAGGAACTAGTTTCCAAGTTTTATTGGTGGCCCACTTTGTCTAGAGATAGTAACATAGGCCGAAAAAAGACATCTGTCCATCCAGTTCAGCCTGTTTTCCTACAAGTTGATCCAGGGGAAGGCAAAAAAAACCCTGTGAGGTAGAAGCCAATTTTCCCCACTTTAGGGAAAAAAAATTCCTTCCCGACTCCAATCAGGCAATCAGAATTATTCCCTGGATCAACGACCCCTCTCTAGTAACTATAACCTGTAATATTATTGCCCTCCAAAAATACATCCAGGCCTCCCTTGAACTCTTTTAGTGAACTTAAGATCACCACCTCCTCAGGCAGAGAGTTCCATAGTCTCACTGCTCTTACCATACATAATCCTCTTCTATGTTTGTGTACAAACTTTCTTTCCTCCAGACGCAGAGGATGTCCCCTCGTCACAGTCACAGTCCTGGGGATAAATAGATTATGGGAGAGATCTCTGTACTGACCTCTGATATATTTATACATAGTTATTAGATCTCCCCTCAGTCGTCTTTTTTCTAAAGTGAATAACCCTAATTTTGATAATCTTTCTGGGTACTGTAGTCCACTCATTCCAGTTAGTACTTTAGTTGCCCTCCTCTGAACCCTCTCCAGCTCTGCTATGTCTGCCTTGTTCACAGGAGCCCAGAACTGTACACAGTACTCCATATGTGGTCTGACTAGTGATTTGTAAAGTGGCAGGACTATGTTCTCATCAAGGGCATCTATGCCTCTTTTGATGCAACCCATTATCTTATTGGCCTTGGCAGCAGCTGTCTGACACTGGTTTCTGCAGCTTAGTTTGCTGTTCACTAAAATTCCTAGGTCCTTTTCCATGTCAGAGTTACCCAAGTTTACCATTTAGTATGTACTGGTGACTTGCATTATTCCTTCCCATATGCATAACCTTACATTTGTCAGTGTTAAACCTCATCTGCCACTTTTCTGCCCAAGCCTCCAGTCTATCCAGATCCTGCTGTAGCAGTGCACTGTCCTCCTCTATGTTAATTACTTTACACAGTTTAGTGTCATCTACAAAAATTGATATTTTACTGTGCAAGCTTTCTACAAGATCATTAATAAATATATTGAAGAGAATAGGACCCAATACAGACCCCTGTGGTACCCCACTAGTGACAGTGACCCAATCTGAGTATGTACCGTTAATAACCACCCTCTGTTTTCTATCACTAAGCCAGTTACTTACCCACATACAGACATTTTCTCCCAGGCCAAGCATTCTCATTTTGTATACTAACCTTTTATGTGGTACCGTGTCAAACGCTTTGGAGAAGTCCAAATATACGACATCCATTGAGTCGCCGCGGTCAAGTCTAGAACTTACCTCCTCATAGAAACTGATTAAATTGGTTTGACATGACCGATCCCTCATGAAGCCATGCTGATATGGAGTTATTTGCTTATTTTCATTGAGGTACTCCAAGATAGCATCTCTCAGAAAACCTTCAAACAGTTTACCCACAACAGAAGTTAAACTTACCGGCCTATAGTTTCCAGGCTCTGTTTTTGGACCCTTTTTGAATATTGGCACCACATTTGCTATGCGCCAATCCTGTGGAACACTCCCCGTCAGTATAGAGTCCTTAAATATCAGAAATAAGGGTCTGTCGATTACATTACTTAATTCTCTTAGGATACGGGGGTGTATGCCATCCGGTCCTGGTGATTTGTCTATTTTAATATTTTTAAGACGTTGCTGCACCTCTTCCTGGGTCAGAGAGGACACTTTTAAAGGGGAATTTACTTTTATACTCTGCATTTCATCTGACAGTTTATTTTCCTCAGTGAATACAGTGGAGAAAAAGTTATTTAGTAGCTTCGCTTTCTCCTCATCGCTCTCTGCTACTCCCCCCTCATTACTCTGTAAGGGGCCGACACCTTCAGGTTTATACTTTTTAGTATTTATATAATTGAAGAACATTTTAGGGTTAGTTTTACTCTCTTTGGCGATTAATCTCTCGGTCTCTAGTTTGGCTGTTTTTATGTGTCTTTTACATATTCTATTTTTTTCCTTATAGTTTTTCAATGTTTCCTCACTCCCCTCCTGTTTTAGTGATTTAAATGCTTTCTTTTTGTCATTTATTGCTTTCTTTACAGTTCTATTTATCCACATTGGTTTTTTCTTGTTTCTTATTATTTTATTCCTATATGGTATGTACCTCTCACAATTAGATATTAGGATGCTTTTAAAAATATCCCATTTTGTGGCTGTATTTTTATTTTTGAGGACTTTGTCCCAGTTAGTTAGGCCTATGGCCTCTCTTAGTTGGCTAAATTTAGCTTTTTTGAAGTTTGGTATTTTTGTTCCTCCCTGAAGAAACGCTCTTTTGAATGACAATTGGAAGGTTATTATGTTATGGTCACTGTTTCCCAGGTGTCCCCCAACCTGCACACCTGTTGTTCTGTCAGGTCTATTGGTTAATACTAAGTCCAGTATGGCCGTCCCTCTAGTGGGGTCCTGAACCAGTTGGGAAAGGTAATTGTCTTTGGTTATTTCCAAGAACCTGTTTCCTTTATGAGATGTACAGGTTTCAGTTTCCCAGTCTATATCTGGGTAGTTAAAGTCCCCCATAATAACGACCTCATTATGATTTGCCGCCTCGTCTATTTCATTTAGAAGTAGATTTTCTGTGGTCTCTGATATATTGGGTGGTTTATAATAAACCCCTATTAGTATTTTATTATTGTTTTTGGCTCCATTTATTTCTACCCACAGTGACTCCACATCTTTATGTCCCTCACTTATATCTTCCCGGAGTGTGGGCTTTAGGCATGACTTTACATAAAGGCAGACCCCTCCCCCTCTCCGGTTTTGACGATCCTTTCTAAAAAGATTGTAACCCTGAACATTAACTGCCCAGTCATAGCTATCATCCAGCCATGTCTCAGTTACTCCCACTATGTCATAGTCCTCCTCACACATCACTAATTCCAGTTCACCAGTTTTTTTTTTTTTTTATTTTTTTTTTTATATATAATTATTTATTTATTTTAAAGATTATACATCCATAACAAAATATATACATCATATATCTTCCGAATTTTTCTCCCTTCCCTCCCAATCCCCCCTCCTCTGGCACCCTACCCCATATATCTTTGAGTCCAACCGCTCCACATCTCTTCAAACTCTTTTAACTTCCCCTGTTGTATATATATTAACTTTTCACACATGATTGAGAAATTTGAATATCTAATCCATCTCTGCATGGATGGTGCCGTTTTTGTTATCCACTGCCTTGTAATACACTTTCTAGCATAGAATAGCAATTTTTTCACCGCTCTTTCCTTACTCCTTTCTTTCTTTAACTCATACAATCCTAGTATACATAAACTTATTTCCGGTACTATTTTGATTGACAGACATTCATTTATCGTCTCACATACGCTTCTCCAAAATACTGAGATCTTTCGGCATGACCATAACAAATGTACATCGTCTGCCTCATCCATTTCACATCTTTTACATTTACTAGATTGTTCAGGATAGAATTTAGCCATTTTCTTAGGGGTTATATATAAACGGTGAACAATGAAGTACTGTGATGTTCTCTGTATTGCACTTTTTGATACAGTTTTGATTTCTCTGTATACAGATGGCCATTGGTTGGGACTACTTATGGTCAAAACTTCTTCCCATTTCTTTGGTGTCAACATAGGTGATTTAATTAATTTTTGTCTTATTAGTAACTTATAAAGCTGGGCCACCACTCTTTTGGTGTTATTCCCTTTCCTTACAATCTCTATAGCCCGTGGGGTGGAGTCCACTCCCGTATACTTCTTTTCCCTCTTCAAGGCATGCAACAGTTGTAAATAATACAAGTTATATTTATTCCTTTGTGTTATTCCCAATTCAGATTCAGTCTTTATTTTCTGATCTAAAAATAACTGTCCCCATCGATATATTCCCAGCTGTTGCCAACAGGTTATATCAATACTATTTATTTCTGGAAGATTTTGGTTTCCCCATATAGGAGTGAAGTCCATCCCACTTTTTATTCCAAATATCAATTTGGTTTTTTGCCATACTGTGTCCATTAATTTCCAAGTCACCAGTTTTTCATAACTTTTCCCTATTATTTTACCCATCTCCATGATTTCAATTATATCATTGTTCTCTATTTTTTTTTCTATGCTACTCATAATTTCTTTATTTGTTTTACTTTTTCCCCAATTCATTATATATTTTAACTGAGTGGCTAAAAAGTAACTATACATATCCGGTATACCCCATCCTCCTTCTCCTTCGGGGTATTTTAGATATTCCAATTTCATTCTGGGTTGACGACCTCTCCACACCAAATCCCTAAATAAACTATCAATCAGTTTGAAAATTTTTTCCTTTATCATTATCGGGGAATTACACAAAACATAATTTATCATAGGTAGCAGGCACATCTTAATTAATGCTAGCCTCCCTGCCATAGATAGCGGCATTTTCTTCCATATTTGCACCTTTTTCCTAACTTTTGTCATCATAGGGATCACGTTTAGTTCTGCATAGTCTTTCAAATTATTTGATATATTGATCCCTAAATATTTAAATGTTTCGCCTGAATTTATAATTTTTAATTCTACAATGCCTTCTATCCTTTCTTCATCTATTGGTAACATGGCTGATTTAGTCCAATTTATTACAAGTCCTGCTTGCTTTTCAAATCCCTTAAAAATTTTTAAAATGTCATCGAACGACGTCTGATCAGGGACAAACAATAATATGTCGTCAGCATATAAGGCTATTTTTTCTTCTGCTTGACCATAACAGAAACCCTCTATGCTTTTGGTATATCTAATCTCACATGCTAGGGGTTCTAGCGCAATTGCAAAGATTAATGGGGACAGAGGACAACCCTGTTTTGACCCTCTCCCCATCTTAAAAGGCCTTGAAATGTCTCCATTAACTATCACTCTTGCTATCGGATCCTTATATAATAATTTAATCCAATCAATGAAAGTATCCTCAAAACCAAATCGTTTCAGCACTTTCCAAATGTAACTCCATTCTATAGAATCGAATGCTTTTGTTGCATCAAGCGATACTATCGCTCTTTGCCCTGAGTTAGAGGGTGTCGCTTGCATATTTATAAAAAGTCGCCTGATATTATCCGAAGTGCCACTGTCTGGCATGAATCCCGTCTGATCCTTGTGCACAATTGATCGTATTACCTTCTTTAAGCGGATAGACAGGACCCCTGCCAGCAGTTTCACATCGGTATTAATCAAGGCGATTGGACGATATGAGTCCATATTCATTTCATCCTTATCTGGTTTAAGGATTAATGAAATGAGTACCTCTCTCATGGAAGATGTTAATTTACCATGGTTTTTGGAAAAGTTCCAAACATTTAATAATTCCTCTCCCAGGACCTCTTTATATTTTGCATATACTTCATATGGCAAACTGTCTGTACCCGGGGCTTTGCACTTCTTAATATCATCCAGTACTCTCTCCAATTCTTGTAAAGTAATAGGACCATCTAACATTTTCCTGTCCAGGTCAGATAATCTTGGTAACGGTAAGGCATTTATATAGTTTTCTATCTCCCTTTCATCCTTCCCTTGCTTACTCTCATATAGCTTTTCATAATATGATGCGAACTCCTCCAATATCTCTTCCTGGGATCTACATATATGTCCCCTTGTGCCTATTATTTCACATATTAGAGGTTTGTTTTGTTGATTTGCTATCAGGGATGCCAACGCTTTTCCTGTAGCACCCGCTTCCAGGAAATATTTTCTATTCTGAGAATCCACCTTTTTCTTTGCCTCTACCTTGAGCATATTTCTATAGGTATCTATTGTACTTTCCCATTCCTTTTTATTTGTATCATTCGGGTCTATTAAGTAATTATTTTCTGCTTCTTGGACCTCCTCCATCATTTTTGCCATTTTATTCCTATCCTGCTTTTTAACCCATGATATTTCCCTTATATAAATACCCCTAAAATAGGCTTTAAATGTTTCCCATACCCCACCAATATCTACTGTGCCCCTATTAACCTCAAAAAAATTTCTAATCTCCTGTTTTATTTTTTGTGTTTTCCCCACCGTCTCTAACCAATAATTATTTATATTAAACCTAAATATTTTTTCCTCTCCTTTGATTATTGCTGTGATAGGTGTGTGGTCCGATACCCCTCTCGCCTCATATTTTATCTTTGTAATAAGGTGTTGTACCTCTTTACTTGCAATCACTATATCAATTCTAGAAAAAGTATCATGTGTTTTAGAATAACAAGAAAAAACCGACTTCCCCTTATTGTTTACTCTCCATATATCCACCCAACCAAATTCTGCCAATAGTGGACGCAGGTTATTCTTTCTGTGTAACCTAAGTGCATTTTCCCCCTTTCCTTTCACATCTAAACTATAATCAACTACTGCATTCAAATCCCCAACTAATAAAAGTGCAACATCTTGTGTCTTATCTAGAAAATGTTTTAATGTATACAGCACCTCCGGTGAATGCAGGGGTGGTATATACACATTTGCAATCAACCAGGTCCTCCCCCCTATAATACACTTCAAGAAAATATACCGACCCTTCCTATCAATAGTTGATTCTATCACCTTTATCTTCAAGTCCCTATGAATCAGAATAGACACCCCCCTAGCATATGTTGAATAACACGAGTGATATTGAGCCTCTATCCACTTCCATCTGATTTGTTCAGCATTTTCATCCGAGAAGTGCGTCTCCTGTAAGCACACAATAGCTGGGAGAAAATTGCCCAACAAATCCGCCACCATTTTCTTTTTCAATCTGTCGCCCAAACCCCTAACATTCCATGATATAATTTTCATTCGTCTTTTGCCTGATATCTACCGACGTTTGCCATATAACATTTCCCCCCGCTCTCTCTCCCCGGGCCCCCACCACCACCATAAGGTGAGGGGCCAGGAGAGAGAGAGCGGGCAACACATCCACAGAAAAAATGGAGCAGACATTTCCCACTTACTGGTGCCAGAGGTATTTCCCTCCCTACCCACCCCCTACCCCCCTCCCCTCCTGTCAACGCATCTGCAAATGCCAAAATAAAGAACTCCAGATGCGCTTCTAATCTAAGCATCCCGCCGCTTCTGCTCAGTCTTAAACATAGATTATTTGCAACATTTCATTTTAGGCTTTTTGCCGGCATATCTTCGTTAATATTGAAATGTTCCAAAATACAGAGAGTCTCCTTATCTTTTCATCTCGTCCTTTTCAGATTCCTCTCAGCCCACTCCTGCGTTTCTTCTGGACTCAGGAAAAAATGAACAACGTTATTCCAGACTACTCGTAGTTTGGCCGGATATATCATCGAATAAACTACATTATTCTCTCTTAAAACTTTTTTTACATCTGAGAATCGCATTCTTTCTCTTTGAGTGTCTGCAGCATAGTCCGAGAAGAACATAATATTATTCCCATTATACTCTATTTTTTCCATTTTTCTTGCCCTTTGAAGGGCAGAGTCCCGATCCTTTGACAGCAGAAATTTTATTAGTACAGACCTAGGGCGCCCCCCTGGAACATATGTCTTTGTTTTAACTCTATGCGCTCTTTCTATATAGCTCATTGTTGAGAAGTCTCCAAAAATCTCTTTTAACCATTTTTCCAAGAAGCCAACCATATCTTTTCCTTCCACCCCTTCCGGGAGGCCCACACATCTCAAGTTGGCTCTTCTAGATCTGTTTTCTAGATCTATCAATTTTAGGCCCATTTTATTATTCTCCTTTTTTAAGCTGTTAACTTGTGATTTCAATTTCATCATTTCATCCTCTATATCTGATATTCTTTTTTCTGCCTCCTCCATCCTCCCTTTAAATGCTTGCACATCATTCCGTAGTAAATTAATCTCCTCCCTGGCATCTCCTATCTGTTTGGTTGCTTCCCCTATTGCACAGTTGCATAATTTTATTTCTGCAAAAATATCTGCCAACGTGGGGGATTTTCCCGCCCCCCCACTGCCTATGAGGTGTTCTTCCACTTGCAATAGTGCAGGCGATTCTTCCTGTTCAGTTATCAATGTGGAATCCATATTATCAATTCCATGTGAGCTTTCTTTAAATGCTGCTGCAGTCTTAATATGATCTTTATCTTTTTGCATTTTTTTTTGTTGCAACGCATTTGGGGATGCCACCAATACAAATTTGCTGAGCTTTTCTGCTGTATTTTCTCTTATCTTCTCCATTTTTTTTTCATTAATTGGATTGGATACAGGTGAGGAGTTGGCGCTGTTACTTTTATTTGTTCGCTTATTAGCATTTGATCTAGACATCTTATAAGCTTAGCTCAGCGTCACTACAGGAATTCTCTTTTTTTTTTTTTTTTTTTAATGGGAGGGGGGCAGATATTAAATTTTATTACTTATATCACCAATTAAAAGGGTGTTATGTCCAATTAAAACCCAGAAAAGAGGGAAAGGAAAAAGGCAATAACACTGCCTGTGTCCACCATCCAGCATGTAAGAAACAATCAAAGGTTAAGAATAATTAGTCCTACCAGTTCATTGCAGATCAATTCTTCATGTGGGATTGGGGAGTTTTTAGCTTTTTTCAGCTACTATCTGAGGGGTGGAAGCTTTTACTCTCCTTCCAGCTGCACGACAAGCAGATATATTCCTGGCCTTGCTCCTCCAACACTCCGAGACGGCGTGTAGCATAGAGGACATACAGCAGCCTGCATCAACGCCTCTGTGTCAGCTCCGGCATTTACTCCCCCTCACACGCCGAAGTCACGTGGTCGGCTTCCAAATCCTCCGCTTCTCAGGTTAACAACCTCCGATACCAGCATTCAGGTCAGGCTCTCCCAGCGCTGATGTCCCGCCGCTTTCTCCCTCCTTCTGGCAGTTAAGGCCTCCGGCAGCTCGGGTCTCTCGGCACGTGGGCTGATGCAGTTCACCAGTTTTATTAGCTAGGCTTCTGGCATTAGTGTACATACAATTAAGAGGTTGATGTATATTTCTTACCCTACACCTTTCCTTCTGATCTGTTCTAGTTTCT
Source organism: Rhinella marina (assembly GCA_900303285.1). NCBI lineage: Eukaryota > Metazoa > Chordata > Amphibia > Anura > Bufonidae > Rhinella > Rhinella marina. The sequence continues at coordinate 114,483 of ONZH01011173.1, forward strand.
CCTTCCATTCCTCCCCCAGTTCCATTACCTTGCCCCAGGTCTCTATCTGCACTATCTTCCCCTCCTATAATGTAGTTACCCTCCCCCCCAGTCCCTAGTTTAAACACTCCTCCAGCCTTCTAGCCATCTTCTCCCCCAAAACAGCTGCCCCTTCCCCATTGAGGTGCAGCCCATCCCTAAGGTAGAGCCTGTAGCCGACAGAGAAGTCGGCCCAGTTCTCCAGGAACACAAACCCCTCCTTCCTACACCAGTTCTTGAGCCACTTGTTTACCTCCCTAATCTCCCGCTGCCTTTCTTGTGTGGCTCGTGGTACAGGCAGTATTTCGGAAAACACTAAGCTTGGAGGTCCTTGCCCTAAGCTTATGCCCTAGATCCCTAAAATCATTTTTAAGGACACTCCCCCTACCTCTAACTTTGTCATTGGTACCGATATGGACCATGACTGCTGGATCTTCTCCAGCCCCTCCCAGTAATCTGTCAACCCGATCCACGATGTGCCGAACTCGAGCTCCTGGAAGGCAGCACACCATCCGACGATCCCGGTCTTTGTGACAGATTGCCCTCTCTGTACCCCTAATAATGGAGTCGCCCACTACCAGCACCTGTCTGGCCTGCCCTGCTCTCCTGGCCCCCTGCTTACTGGAGCTGACATTCCCCTGACTGGCAGAGGAAGTGTCCGGCTGCAGCAGTGCTCTCCCTGAAGTAACATCCCCCCTCATCTGCCAAACTTGCAAACTTGTTGGGGTGTGTCAGATCAGGGCTAGCCTCCCTGGCACTTTTCCCTCTTTCTAACTGTTACCCAGCTAGCTGCCTCACTTTCCTGGGCCTCCTCACTACCACCCTCCCCCACATCTACCCCATAGAGTGCTTTCTCACTGAGCAGCAAACTCTTTTCCAAATTGTCAGTGCTTCTCAGCGTTGAAATTCGCCCGCTTAGATACACGATGTGCGATTCCAAGCGGACAATTTGCTCACATTTTGAACAAATATATGCACCCTTAAACGGCTGTTCCAGGACTGCATACATCAGACAAGATGTGCACTGGACTGCGCTGTCAATGATGGAAGCCATTCTAATGGGGATTACACAAGCAAAAGCGAAAAAATACAATACAATGATATGGAAAGACTTACTGTAGTCCCTTTTAAAGTTCCTGAATCTGAAGTCACGCAATCTAAAGTCACACACTTAATTCAACCACACACTTAAAGTCAACCACACACTTAAAGTCAAACACGCGAACGCTCAAACTCGCGTATTATCTCTGCTTTTATAAGTGGGAAACGCAAACCAGTCTGTTTTTTTTCCTCTGGATTCAAAGGACTGAACTGCCCACAAGACTGGCTATTTAACTTCTCCTAATTAGATAGCCACACCCTAATTACTCACCTGTGCAGCACCCTGGAGAAGGAAGAGAAAGGAAAAAAAAAAAAAAATAGTGCAATCACATTTACTCTTAGCTGATATGCAATAAACCAGCAGCAACAACAGTAAGTCACAGTGTATAAGCAAGACTACACTGCTCTGCTCTGACTTGGTTCAGAGTACAATAAAGTCAGGCACAGCCACTCAGCAATGCAACAAATAAATTAGCTCTCACAGATACTCCCTCACACAATCTAAAGTCACACACTTAATTCAACCACACACTTAAAGTCAAACACGCGAATGCTCAAACTCGCGTATTATCTCTGCTTTTATAAGTGGGAAACGCAAACCAGTCAGTTTTTTTTTTCCTTATGTATCTTCTTGTGAGGTTTGTGCCAGGTCCAAGAATCCTAGGACTCATCCAGTGGGCAAGTTGCGACCTCTGCCCATCCCCAGTAGACCTTGGTCTCATGTTTCCACGGATTTTATTACAGATTTACTGAGTTCTGACTGTTGTGTGGGTGGTTGTTGACAGGTTCAGCAAGATGTGCCATTTTATTCCCATGTCACAATTGCCCAATGCTAAAACTTTAGCCTCTCTTTTTGTTTATCAGATAATACATCTACATGGTATTCTAGAGAATATTGTTTCTGACAGAGGCTTTCAGTTTGTTTCTAAATTTTGGAGGCCTTTTTGCCATAAATTTAATATTTCTTTGTCGTTCTCTTCGGCCTTCCATCCTGAAACCAATGGTTAAACTGAAAGTCTAAATCAGTCCCTGGAGCAATATTTAAGGTGTTACATCTCGGATAACCAACATCTTTGGGTGAAACACTGTGGCAGAGTTCGCAAAAATCAGGTGAACTCGTCTACTGGTATGTCTCCCTTCTTTTGTAATTTTGGGTATCATCTGCGATTTTGTTCTTTTTTGCAGTTTTCCTCCCAGGTCCCGGAGGCTAATATTGCAGTTAAGGAACTGTGCACAGTCTGGGCCCGGGTTCAGTCAAACCTGAAGAAAGCCCAGGAGGTTCAGAAATCTAATGCGGACAAAAGGTGTTCTCAAGGTGTAAATTTTAGGTTGGGAGACAAGGTGTGATGTCCACCAAGAATTTGCCTCTTAGAATTACCATCGATTAAATCTGCACCTCAGTTTATTGGCCCTTACAAGATTACGGACATTATTAACCCTGTGTCTTTTAAGTTACTGTTGCCTGATTCTTTCCGTATTTACAATGTTTTTCATAAGTCTTTACTTAAAAAGTATGTGCCGCTTGTATCTCCTGCAGAGTCTTCGTCGCCAGTGGAACTAGAAGGTGTCAAGAGTCCTGGATGTGAGAAGAATCCGTAACTCATTACAATATTTAGTTCACTGGAAGGGGTTGGTCCGGAAGAGAGGTTTTGGGTACCAGCTAATAAAATGCATGCTACTAACTTGGTTAGAAAATTTCATCTGGCACACCCTGAAAAACCGGCTTCGGTGAGTAAGGGTCTGGTGGCCCCTCGTGGAAGGGGAGGTACTGTAACGGGGAGCTGGCGGCGAGCCCCCTCGTTGCAGCGCCACCAGCATCCCATGTATGAGGGAGGAGGAGCTAGTCTCCGACGCGGCCAGCATCCTTGTCTCCCTTGCAGCCAAGGGGTGGGGAGGACCCAGCGGCACACGCTTCTCCAGTGCGGCCAGCGGCCTCCATCCCCTAGTCAATGAGTCGGCGATCAGGTGTGTAGAATTGCCGGATATTGGGCCTACTTGAACAGGCAACCTGCTGGCCACAGGTTGCCTGCGATTGATCTATATACCTAACCAGTGTTTGAACTACTTTGCAACTTCTGGAATTTGACCTCGTCCTTGTGATACCCCTTGAACTGACGCAACCTCTTGGCTTCTGACCTCGGCTTGTATTTGACTCTGCTCCCATGTTTTCCCATTGCTTTGGCACCCCGTCAGTTAGGGCTGACCGTGCAAGTAGGTAGGGAAAGTGGTGTGGGTGGAGCTCAGGGCTGCACTATTCCCTACCTGTATCTTGACATTATTGCAGGAAAAAGATGTACTGTACTGAAAGGCAAATGTCCAATAAAATAGAGGAAAATGTATCCAACTACGTTGAACATTCCAGTTTATTAACAAGATGAAAGGCCACCTGTAGAGTTATAATGTCAAAGTGACTAGTCATACAATGTCTCTTTAGCCCCATCAATCCCTATATGAGAGATGAATCTGCTAAGTGATGCGGTGCATCATAACAGGTCCCTGCCCGGGAAAGTAGAAACCACTACGCGTACATACATCCAATCCTCTACAGAATATATAAAAGGACAGTGTCTAGAACCATGTTGTCAGTATGCTCCACAGTCCATCGCAAAAGGATCCCTCCCTCAAAAGTCCCCAAACTAAACAGAAAATGAGAATAAACTGACTTCCTGAAAAGACCCCTCACCCATCCATTTTGGTATTAAATACAATTAATAATTGGAAACCATGTGGTATGTTTCAAAACAGGGCAAAATACAAAGGCCTGGCTGTAATAGGCAACTAGGGCGGTAAAAATGGTTGTTCCTTCTCTCTTCCATGCTTGCTACACACCTGGCATCTTTTCTGAGCAGGTTTCTAGGTGGCAGCCTTCGAACATCGTCACACTCAAAAACTTTTCCAGGTGCGGTGGACTAATCATTGAACTGTTTTTATGATAATTATGCTACAGTAACCTATCAGTAGGTTAACTGCCTGAACAAAAAAAAATACAAAAACTAACTTTAATTAATAATCCCTATCCCACAACATAAATTAGGAGAAAAATATAGTAACATAGTAACATAGTTTATAAGGCCGAAAAAAGACATCTGTCCATCCAGTTCGGCCTGTTTTCCTATAAGTTGATCCAGAGGAAGGCAAAAAACCCTTGTGAGGTAGAAGCCAATTTTCCCCACTTTAGGGATAAAAATTCCTTCCCGACTCCAATCAGGCAATCAGTATTACTCCCTGGATCAACGACCCCTCTCTAGTAACTATAACCTGTAATATTATTACACTCCAAAAATACATCCAGGCCTCTCTTGAACTCTTTTAGTGAACTTACCATCACCACCTCCTCAGGCAGAGAGTTCCATAGTCTCACTGCTCTTACCATAAAGAATCCTCTTATATGTTTATGTACAAACCTTCTTTCCTCCAGACGCAGAGGATGGCCCCTCGTCACAGTCACAGACCTGGGGATAAATAGATCATGGGAGAGATCTCTGTACTGACCTGTGATATATTTATACATAGTTATTAGATCTCCCCTCAGTCGTCTTTTTTCTAAAGTGAATAACCCTAATTTTGATAATCTATATATATTATGACTCCTCTAATCCCTATCCCAAAAGTAGTGTGTGGTAGTGCTTTATTCAACACAAGCATGTGGTTGGTGGAGTCACCTAACAATACTATACAGACTCCAACCTACTTTTTATAAATATTCTACCAGGATAGGTTTAAATTCATAGCGGTGAGTAAATATAAGTATATATAACTGTTCAGAGTAACTGTGCTATTATATATTTATATATCAATCCTAGCCCATTGCACAAATAATCTCTCTGAACAGAATAATTTACTTGTGATGCATATTCATTAAGTTAACCTGTGGTTTGTTTTAAGTCACAGGAAACTCACATATAAATCAAGTCTCCTCTCTATGAATAAAAAATACAACTAGTCGGCTACACTGTTACTATATGCTATATTCCTATGTTATTATATTGTTTCATCAGTAGCCAGTATAACATAAACATAAAGTAAATCAAATTAGCTGCACGCCTCTGATGGTGTGCATGCAGCCTGTAGCCTCTGGCTCTATAATTGCCGTAACGCGGCTGCTACATGCCGTTCACTAAATCAAACTAGCCATGCCTCCTGGGCAGAGCTGCTGCGGCAGGGAGGCCTATCATAGTGGATGCGCGTCAGTGTTACACCCCCCCAATTCATCGCTATGTACTCTAGAGGGCAAAGCAGAGCCACCAGGTACACATAGACAGGTCTTAATAAAGCACTGAAAAGTACCCTATCCAATGTTATAACTACAAAATGCATCAAAATTGGTATAGGGTAGCATATATCATAACGCCTATGTTTTTTCATGCAGCCGAACCAGTTGAATAGAAAGTGATATAACAGAAGTCCCCTAAAGAGTATTTGCATATTCATTTATTTGTTTAATAATAGAGGGGGCCTCAGTAAATTATCACATAGCCATTTGTAGAGGGAATCAAACAATTGGTGACATCGTGACTATCACCTATAGGTCAAGACCCTGCATTAGTCAGTCTCATTACTAGTCAAAGGACATCATAACAGCCATCAGAGGAGGTCATAAAACACCATTGAGGGGTAATTTATAATGTATCAGAGGCTAAATGAAACAAGATGAACTCATTTAACCCCAGCAGTTTCACCATTTGCACTGTGAACATCCATTGAGCTTCTTTTCTCAGTAACAAATTGTCAATGTCTTCTCCCTTTCTACATTCCTTGTTGCCAGATATAGACCTTCTTTCCATATCTTCTACTCTGACTTCAGGTGGAGTTGGGACAATTGTTACTGTAGAGCTGTTTGAACGGGTGCTGTCGGATCTCCGGTTTTCTCCTGTTGTTTTTGTTGTCTCCCTTCGGGGATTGTTCATTTTGTTGTTTGTCCCTTCCCTGTTGTTACCCTAGGTGTCAGTGGTGAGGACTAGTTCTCCCACCATCCAACTCACTACCTAGGGCTCATTTCAGGGTAAGTCAGGGACAAGGCACTTGATCGGCGTACGGGTTAGCAGTCTGTCTACGGACGATAGGGCAGCCAGGTGCCAGTGCCAAGTGAGCTAGAGGTCACCACTCCTCCCTCTCCCTACTGGTTTTCCGAGAAACCTGTAAATTATATTTCAGGCTGCACCCAAATTTCTCTGGTAATGAGGAACAGCGGGTGTGGATTTTTACCTCCCATCTTCAAGGGGATCCTCAATCCTGGGCTTTTTCGTTACCAGCTGGTACACAGGCCCTCCGGTCAGAAGATGAGTTTTTTGAGGCCCTGGGTCTCATATACGATGACCCTGACTGAGTCTCCCTAGAAGAGTCTAGATTACGGCGGCTTCAGCAGGGAAACCGGTCAGCGGAGGTTTATTGTTCAGAGTTTCTAAGGTTGGCCACAGATACTCTGTGGAATGACCCAGCTCTCAGGAGCCAGTTTTGCCAGGGGTTGTCAGAGAGATATTGCAAGGTTATGCACATAGGAAGGAATAATGAAAGTCACCAGTACATACTAAATGGTAAAACATTAAGTAACACTGACATGGAAAAGGACCTAGGAATTTTAGTGAACAGCAAACTAATCTGTAAAAACCAGTGTCAGACAGCTGCTGCCAAGGCCAATAAGATAATGGGTTGCATCAAAAGGGGCATAGATGCCCGTGATGAGAAACATAGTCCTACCACTTTACAAATCACTAGTCAGACCACACATGGAGTACTGTGTATAGTCCTGGGCTCCTGTGAACAAGGCAGACATAGCAGAGCTGGAGAGAGTTCAGAGGAGGGCAACTAAAGTAATAACTGGAATGGGTGAACTACAGTACCCAAAAAGATTATCAAAATTAAGGTTATTCACTTTAGAAAAAAAGACAACTGAGGGGAGATCTAATACCTATGTATAAATATATATTAGGGGTCAGTACAGAGATCTCTACCATCATCTATTTATCCCCAGGACTGTGACTTTGATGAGGGGACATCCTCTGTGTCTGGAGGAAAGAAGCTTTGTACACAAACATAGAAGAGGATTCTTTACGTTAAGAGCAGTGAGACTATGGAACTCTCTGCCTGAGGAGGTGGTGTTGGGAAATTCACTAAAAGAGTTCAAGAGGGGCCGGGATGTATTTTTGGAGTATAATAACATTACAGCCTATAGCTACTAGAGCTGGGTCGACCTTATAAACTATGTTACTATGTTAAAGTAAAAGAGGCGCTTGGCCTGTATGAGACTCCAATATCCCTTGAGGCCAATATGTCGCTATCTATAAGAATTGATAGACGCCTAAGGGATAGGCTGAGGAGTTCTTGTCTTTCAGAGACTTTTCTCAGGCAGGAGTCTGTTTGTTCTGACTCAGACGAACCTATGCAACTAGGAGGAGCCACTTGTCAGGTTGTTTCTCCTGGGGTTTGCGGTAAGACTGGGGTTTGTTTTTTTCTGTGGTCGGAAGGGTCATTTTGTTGGAACTTGTCCATCCATACCCAAAAAGAAACAACTGCCGGGGGGAGGAGCCTAGTAGTGGAGTCGGATGCACGCGTGTGAGTAAGCTCTTCTGTAGATTGCTGGAAAGCGGGCATCTTCAGCTATCTATTTCAGTTTGGAAATGGGCAAGACGAGGAGAGACAAGACTAAAGACAACATCAGTTCTCCAAAATAGAGTGCCTGCCTCGGGGAGTCTTGAGAAATTTATGAGGAAAGCTGAGCCGCTACCGGCGCGCCAAGAGAACAAGATGGCGCCGGGTAAGACATCACGCCACGCCAGAGGTCAAGCAGACAAGTCTGAGGAAGACAGAGAGAGCGACTCGGCTTATACCAAAGACTTGGACGAGAAACCCGTCTCCAGATCGTTTACCTGGACTCTGCTCAGGTTCATATTAACAGCCTCTACAACATGATAGAGGATCAAGACAACAGAGGGAGGCGCAATAATCTTCGCCTGAAAGGGTTTCCTGAATTCATTCAGGCGGATTCCATCATGGCCGCTATGACAAACTTTTTTACCATGCTTCTGGGAGCTGATGACACAGGCGACCTTACCATGGACAGGGCGCATAGAGCGTTGCGCCCTCCGCCTAAGATCAATGAGCCGCCCAGAGACATTGTGTGTCGGCTGGTGAACTTTCAGGTGAAGGAGAAGATTTTGAAAGCAGCACCGGGTGACCTTGCTAGAATGTACACAGCTTTGGACATCGAGGCCTTACAGATAGAAGATTGGAACCCGGTGTGGGAGTTGGCATTCTTACCGGAGCTCCCATTCATAGAACCATGGTCTCCTGGTCACACAATAAGTACAGAAAGTTGTCTCCGAACTATCTTCAGGCTAACCCAGACTGAGATATTGTAAGACTAACCGCTATCTTAAACAGACTCAGATGCTAGCCTGGGCTGTAGCCGCTATCTCACTGAAGATCTCTCCCTCGGTATGGTAGCCGGAATTGGTCCCCTTAAGAGCCTTTACTAGTGACTATATTTCAGTTATAAGTTGCACATATGGTTGATATTTTATTTTTCATTTTTGGTCCGCAAGGGTGATCCTTTTGCATTATTGGTTTTCTATATTTTCTACATTTTCCATTGTCCATCTTTTGTGATCTCCACCCTTCCGTACTGAAGGGTTTTGCATTTGTTCTTCTCCTCCCTTCCCATCTCTTGAGTGAGAGGGTAGTTAGTCTGTCCGCAAGTCTCGCTCGAATAGTAAGCCTGTATGTCCTAAGATCCATCTTTTGATTGCTTACATTCCCCCCCCCCCCTCCTCCACTGCTTATATGTGGGCGTTATATCACAGTGGGTCATTAGTAGGAGGTTGTTCCTGTTCATGTTTGTATTTTCGCCCAGGTTACCTCGGGTTCATTCCACACCTATCAATAGGTTGCTTGATATCTTCCCCTTCCCTATCCCTTTCATGTCCCGCACCAGGGTACGATCAGGAAACTGATCTTGATATAGCCAACGCTACCCACTTTAAGTATCAGTTGGGGGTCCTGCATAATGTTTGGTGTGCATATTGCTTTCACATCTGTTTATTATGGCTTCAATAAAACTCTGTTCCTATAATGTGAGGGGGTTGAATGCGCCATCTAAAAGAAGCCATTTGCTGCGTAGTGATGTTACAGGAAACTCATTTCAAAGAGGAGCATATACCACACCTTGACCATTTAATATATAACCAATGGTTCCATAGCACTTTAACGGATTGACACACTATAGGGGCTAGTATAGCAATTAAGAAACTTCCTTTTGTAGTGCGTTCGACCCTCGCAGAGCAGGTAGGCAGATATATATTTTTATTAAGGGAGTTATAGGCTCTCAAATGTATACTTTTGGTAATTGGTATGTTCCTAGTGATGGCCAATCCACTTGGGTGTCGTATGTTATCCCATTGTTGCAGGACTTCGTGGAGGGGATGGTTCTCTTGGGAGGTGACATTAATTTAGCCTTAGAGCCCTGAATAGATACATCTAAAGCAGGGGTGCACAACGTTTTCTGGTTGGGGGCCAGATTGTCAGACTAAACCATTGACGAGGGCCAAAAATAAAATTTAAAGGGGTATTAACAAATGAAATACCGTATTTATGGCATACTGAATACACAATATATACCATTAATGTCTAGTTACTGTTCCAGCACTCCCACCTAATGGGAGAAATACATGAAAAATACATGTGAGCAGCCACAAGACAGACATACATGTCTGTTACAAGATGTTTGGGGGCCGCACAGAATGGTATCAAGGGCTGCATATGGCCCCCGGGCCACAGGTTGTGTACCCCTGATCTAAAGGGACTTCGGCTGTCTCACAGGTGACCCTGAGGAGAGTAAAGTCATCCCTACTCCAGTTGGGTTTGACAGATATTTGGAGGGTGATGCACCCTGGGGATAGGGACTACACGTTCTTCTCTACTGCACATAACTCGTACCAGAGGTTAGATTAATTATTTGTCCCCGTCCCTCTTTTGCCCAAGTGCATTTCTGCCTCAATAGGTTCCATTCTGTTATCGGGCCATGCCCTGGTTTTCTTAGAGTTCCTGATTCCACAACTCACGAAGAGTGAATTTCGCTGGCGGTTAAATGAGACTTTACTGGATAATCTGGAGGATGTAGCCAATATTAGAAACCTCTTAGAGGAGTATTTTATTTTAAATGATTCCCCTCTACTTTCTTCAGGGGTCATCTGGGAGGCACATAAATGGTGGTGAGGGATATGTTGATTTCTTTGGGCTTCTATCCTAAGAGACAAAGGGAATGTGCAATTCAAGATTTGCACAAACGGATATCTGCTCTTGAACAGAGCCATAAAAGAAAAAAAATAGAGGACAGAGGAGGTACTAGCGCGTCTACATGTCTTAAGATCTGAGCTCAAAACTCTCTTGAATACTTGCACTGCTAAATTATATATATCTTCCCACTTCCGATACTATGCAAATGGCGATAAGGGTTCGAGATTCATGCTCTCACAACTTAAAAAGTGCAAAGCTACCTCCTACATACATGCTATCAGAAGTTCACCTGATCGCCTTGTGCATATTACGAAACAGATATCAGAAGAATTTTAGAGATTACTATCAGCAACTGTACAATCTTAGGCCGCCTGAGGATTCCAATGAGCGAGAAGGTAGGGTAAGGGGTATAGATGAATAGCTTAGCTCCTTACAATTGCCAAAGCTTTCCTCTATGCAAACCGCTGGGCTGGCTAAGCCCTTTAGACTGCTGGAACTTAATACAGCTTTGAAACGTACACCACTGCAGAAGAGTCCTGGCCTGGATGGGTTACCCACCTGCTATTACAGAACCTTTAAAGAGGTCTTATTGCCACGTTTGCTGTTAGTATGTAATGCCATCCTGAAAGGAGAGACCCTTCCCCCACATATGTTAGCAGCTCAGATTACTATTATTTAGAAAGAGGGGAAAGATCCGAGTATGTGCGCGAGTTATAGACCCATCTCGCTCTTGAACTGCGACCTAAAACTAACTACCAAAATGCTGGCTTTACGCTTACAACCTCTTCTTCCGTCGCTGATCCACAGAGACCAGGTGGGTTTTGTGTCTGGAAGAAAGGGACGTATGAATATACAGTATCTCACATAAGCGAGTACACCACTCACATTTTGGTAAATATTTTCTTCTATCTTTCTATGGGACAACACTGAAGATATGACACTTTGATACAATGTAAAATAGTCAGTGTACAGCTTGTATAACAGTGTGAATTGGGCGTGCCATCAAAATAACAACACACAGCCATTAATGTCTAAACCACTGGAAACAAAAGTGAGTACACTCCTATATGAATATGGTCAAATGGTGCTCAATTAGCCATTTCTCTCCCCGATGTCATGAGACTTGTTAGTGTTACAAGGGCTCAGGTATGAATGGGGAGCAGGTGTGTTAAATTTGATGTTATCGCTCTCACACTCTCTCATACTGGTCCCTAAAAGTTCAACATGGCATCTATTGGCAAAGAACTCTGAGGATGTAAAAATAAAATTGTGGCTCTGAATAAAGATGGCCTAGGCTATAAGAAGATTGCCAAAACCCTGAAATTGGGTAGCAGCACGGTAGCCAAGACCATACAGCGGTTTAACAAGACCATGACCCCCTCCCTTTGAAAACTGGGCCACAGGGCAGTATTCCAATATGATAACAAACCCAAACACACCTCCAAGATGACCACTGCCTTGCTAAAGAAACTGAGGGTAAAGGTGCTGGACCGGCCAAGCATGTCTCCAGACCTAAACCCTATTGAGCATTTGTGGGGCATCCTCAAATGGAAGGTGGAGGAATCATGGAGGAATGGAAGAGGATTCCAGTTTCAACCTGTGAAGCTTAAGTGGACTCCATGCCCAAGAGAGTTAAGAAAGGGTCTGGAAAATACGTAATGGTGGCCACACAAAATATTGAAACTTTGGGTACAATTTGGCTATTTTTATTTAGGGGTGTACTCACTTTTGCTGCCAGCGGTTTAGACATTAATGCTGTGTGTTGAGTTATTTTGAGGGAACACCAAATTTACACTTATACAAGCTGTACACTGACTAATTTACATTGTACCAAAGTGTCATAACTTCAGTGTTGCCCCCATGGTATCATAAAATATTTACAACAGTGTGAGGGGTGTACTCACTTTTGTGCGATACTGCTAAGTTAATTCATCATGCTCACCAATCGTCTTCGCCACTTGCTCTTCCCGGCACTGATGCCGAGAAGGCTCTTGACTGAACTGATTGGCTGTTCATGACGAGGGTCCTGATTAAGGGGGGGAGGGGGGGCTATTTAAACAGGCAACCTGCTGGTCACAAGTTGCCTGTGATTGGTCTTTCTACCATTACTAGCGTGTTACTGCATTGCGACTTCTGTTTATTGACCTCGCTTTGAATTTGACTTCATCCTTGTGATACCCCTTGTACTGACGCAATCTCCTGGCTCCTGACCTCGGCTTGAATTTGTGTTTGTGTTACCCCTTGTACTGACGCGACCTCTTGGCTCCTGACCTTGGCTTGAATTTGACTCCGGTCCTGTGTTTTCCATTTGTTCTGTCGTGACCTCCTGGCTCTTGACCTCAGCTTTCTGCCTTAGTCTGTTGTTTTCTCCCATTGTTCCCCTCCCTGTAAGGCCCTGCACGTACGTAAGCTAGGGAGCGCCGTCCAGTTGTGCACCATCAGTTAGGACGGACCGTTCAAGTAGGTAGGGATAGTGGTGTGGGTGGAGCTCAGGGCTGCACTATTCCCTTCTTGGTATGTGACAGTCACCTGAGGTACAACGCAAATTAGAGAGCTCTGCTCCATTTGTCTGGTCTAAAACTTGCATCAAATTTCTGGGCATTAATGTCACCTCCCAACTCGGACAACTCTTCCGAGAGAATTTCCAAACATTAAAGTAAATTAATTTAGTGGCTCACCAATACGGAAAAATGAATGGGAGGTGCCTCACACTTGCGATTCAACCCAAAAATCGTAGTAGTTATGTAGTAAAAAAATGATATAAGTGGAGCACACTCTATTCGGTATTTATGGAAATAATGCAACAGATAGTAGTGATAAAGGGCTAAAAAGATTTATTCATCTAAAATAAGCTAGTTAAAAATAATGATTAAGATAATTCTCATATAAAAAGCACAATGTAGATGTCAGATTATATGATTATATACAAAAGATAGGAATAAAAAATCATAGACAAAAAAGGAGAGAAGAAAAAAAAAAAAAAAGAAAATAGAAAAATAGATGTAAAATCCAAAATATATGGTGGAAAATAAATAATAGAAAATGGTTTCATGCAATGCAGTCCCTTTTTCGATATATTGGTTTCAAAGATACAGTCCTGGTAGGGTTAAATAGAAAATGTATTCCAAAATCCCATTTATTTGGAATACATTTTCTATTTAACCCTACCAGGACTGTATCTTTGAAACCAATATATTGAAAAAGGGACTGCATTGCATGAAACCATTTTCTATTATTGATTTTCCACCATATATTTTGGATTTTACATCTATTTTTCTATTTTCTTTTTTTTTTTTTTTTTTTTTTTTTCTCTCCTTTTTTGTCTATGATTTTTTATTCCTATCTTTTGAATATAATCATATAATCTGACATCTACATTGTGCTTTTTATATGAGAATTATCTTAATCATTATTTTTAACTAGCTTATTTTAGATGAATAAATCTTTTTAGCCCTTTATCACTACTATCTGTTGCATTATTTCCATAAATACCGAATAGAGTGTGCTCCACTTATATCATTTTTTTACTACATAATTTCCAAACATTACCATTAATTATTAAAAAACTAATAGACTCTTGGGATGTCCCATTCACTTCTTGGTTTGGCCGGAAGGCATTAATTAAAACCATCATCCGGCCACAGGTTCTGTACTATATGCAAGCCCTTCCCATTTTTCTACCCCCGTCATATTTTTTGCAAATTAAGAGGATAATAATTAGATTCTTATGGCGTAATGGGAAGTCTCGCCTTCCCCACTCGCTGATATCTCTACCGTGTTCGAAGGGTGGAATGGGTGTACCCGATTTCTACACATATTATAAAGCAATTCAGGGAATGAAAGGGCTGGCATGGCTCAGGGAGGATTTTGGGAGGCCTGACCTCCTAGCAGGACAAGTAATCACTCCTATTCCCCTCAGGCTGTTGCTGTTGAGTCCTTTGAAGCATAAGCGAATGATGGGCACATCTATAGATCCTCTCATTAGGGCCACAGCGACAACTTGGAATAATGCTCTTTCTTGTTTACTTTCATCTCCTACCCTCTCCCCCCTGATGTAAGTGAGAGATGTACTGGGAGATGCTTCACCGCAGTTTCATGCCACCCTTACAGAGTCCAACAAAAAGATAAACACCCCGATAGTGGATTTATATACTGAGGAGGGACTGTCCCTTGAGTCACTACAACAGTCTGAGATGATGAGTTCGCTTACCCATTTTCATCTGGTACATGTACTCCACTATTTGAAAGCAAAGCATCCAACAGGAGGCCAAATCTCGCCAACTAAATTTGAGGCTATCGTTCTATCCCGCAAGCCCCCTACGAAGATTATATCCAATATATACTAGTCACTGCTAGATTACAGTAAGCCACATACCTATACTTTCATATCTAAGTGGCAGCAGGACCTGGAGACAACCTTTACCCCCAGGGAAAAGACATATATGTTAGTGCTTACCCCTAAGGTATCAAGATGTGTACGCCTACTAGAAAGTTATTATAAGGTCTTGACCCGATGGTATTATACTCCAGAAAGGCAGCAAAAAAAATTCCCTGCTACAAGTCATTTATGTTGGCGATGCGGGAAACAGGTGGGCACCTTTTACCATATCTGGTGGCTCTGCCCAGCCATTAAACCCTTCTGGGAGAAAATAGGGGAGGCCCTGTCTGAAATCACTGGGGAACTCCCAGACTAGCTTTATTGGGGCTGTCTGGAAAACGCCTGGTTCTACATCTTTGTGCAGTTGCGAGGACAGTAGTAGCTTCCTTCTGGAAATCAGAGCAGACTCCCCCCTTGTCCCTGTGACAACTGAAATGTAATCAGGTTTACCACCTGGAGCAAATAGCACATTGGGTTACAGATTCCCCTTGTCTATTCTGCAGGAAAAGGGAAGACTGGAGACGTTATAGACACCTTGTATTAGCAGATTAGGATAGTTAAACGATTAGTGTCTTATAGATCATTGGTCCCTCGTGCAGGACAGGGATTTACTAAGGTTCAGTAATGTGAATTCATTCCCCTCCCCCACTTCCTTATTTCCCAGTTTAAGTTGTGACTTGATTTGATGTTCTGGACCATGTTTTATGCATAATGCCATGGTTACCTGTATGTGGCCTATTCATTTTCTTGAAAAAACAACAACTATAGTATGCACTTGTATAGAAAATGACAACTTTTGTATTGTGATACTACTTGTTGAATGGCGTGTCAAACTTATTGTAATATTATGTATGGTTTGTCATTTTGATTATGTTGTCTTAATAATAATAAAAAAAAAAAATTAAAACTAAAAAGAAACAACCGCCGGAAAACTATTGACCCCAGGTTGTGCAGAGGATGACAACCTGGATGTATACATCTCCTCCATACAAACATCTCAGTTTGTTTTGCCAGCTATGGTAGTTTAGGGTAATAAAACTGAGATGATCTCTGTTTTTGTGGACAGTGGTGCTGAGGTCAATATGGTGGATGCTCAATTCGCTCAGACTCTGGGATTTTCTTTTAGTCCTTTATCTAGATCAATCCCCATATTCGCCATCAACTCTGCTCCTCTTACTCAGGGGAACCTAACACACATTGTACATAACATACATCTTCGGGTGGGGCCCTCCATAATGAGTTTATTTAATTATGTCCTTGAAGGTCTTACCACTCCTATGGCATTAGGTCTTCCCTGGTTGGTAGCACATACAGTGGGGGAAAAAGGACTGTAATTAGTAAGCCACTAATTATGCAAGTTCTCCCACTTAAAAAGATGAGAGGCCTGTAATTTTAAATATAACTTTTTTTCCCCACTGTAATCCTGTTGTTGATTGGAAGGCCAGGGAGATATTAGAGTGGAGTGAGCATTTTAGGGACAACTGTCTAAGTAGCAGTTGCTCAACCACCTCCATTACAACCTTACCAGCATTTGTGTCCGACTTTGAGGATGTTTTCTCTGAGAAGGGGTGTAAGGAGTTACCACCCCATCATCCGTATAACTGCCCAGTTAACGTGTTCCCTGGAGCAAAGTTACTTAAGACCAGGTTATATAATCTTTCTAGCCCTGAAAGACAAGCCATAAACGACTATATTTCAGAGAGTCTAGCTAAAGGACATATCAGACCCTCTTTTTCACCCGTGGCTGCAGGGTTCTTCTTTGTGAAGAGGAAAGATGGGGGCCTGCGTTCCTGCCTAGATTTTCATGAACTAAATTGTATAACTATCCGAGACCCCTATCCTCTTCCTTTTATTCCAGACCTTTTAAATCAGATTGCTGGTGTGAAATGACTTTCCAAAATGGATTTAAGGGGAGCCTGCAATCTGAGTCGCATCAAAGAGGAGGATGAGTGGAAGACAGCGTTTAACACTTCTGAGGGGCATTATGAAAACCTGGTCATGCCATTTGGCCTGGCTAATGCTCCTGCTGTCTTTCAACGATATCTTTTGTCATCTTGTCGGCAGATTTGTGGTGATATATCTTGATGATATTTTGATTTATTCAGGCAGGTGTTGCAGATTTTACGGACAAATAAGTTATATGCTAAATTGGAGAAATGTGTATTCGCCGTACAGGAAGTACAATTTCTGGGGTATCTGCCATCAGCTTCGGGGTTCCATATGGATCGAGAGAAGGTCCGCACAATCCTAGAATGGGATCTTCCTGAGAACCTAAAAGCTCTGCAGCATTTTTTGGGTTTTGCCAATTTCTATAGAAAATTAATTCAGAATTATTCTGCGATTGTCAAACCCCTTATTGACATGACAAAGAATGGTCTGACGCTGCTGAACTGGCTTTTTCCTCTCTGAAGGAGAGTTTCACCTCGGCACCCATACTGGTCCAGCCTGATGTTTCTCAACCTTTTATTGTGGAGGCTGGAGATGGGGTGGGGGCGGTACCGTCCCAGGGTCCGTCTCCAAGTAAATGGCATCCTTAGGCCCCTTTCACACGAGCGAGTTTTCCGCGCGGGTGCAATGCATGACGTGAACGCATAGTACCCTCACTGAATCCTGACCCATTCAATTCAGTGGGTCTATGTACATGAGCGGTTTTTTCACGCATTAGTCTGTGTTGCGTGAAAAACGCAGCATGTTCTATATTCTGCGTTTTTAACGCAGCCCTGGTCAGATAGAAGTGAATGGGGCTTCAGTGAAAAACGCATTGCATCCTGAAGCAAGTGCAGACAGGGGCGTAGCTATAGGGGGTGCAGAGGTAGCAGTCGCTACCGGGTCCAGGAGCCTGAGGGGGCCCAAAAATCCTTGTGCCACATAAAAAGACACACAGAGCACTAAAGGAAGGGGGGCCCAAGCTGAACTCTTGCACCAGGGCCCATGAGCCTTTAGCTACGCCCCTGAGTGCGGATGCAATGCGTTTTTTACTGATGGTTGATAGGAGATGTTGTTTGTTAACCTTCAGTTTTTTATCACGCGCGTGAAAAAAGCATCAAAACGCATTGCACCCGCGCAGAAAAAACTGAACAACTGAACTTAATCACAGACAAAACTGACTGAACTTGCTTGCAAAATGGTGCAAGTTTTCTTGAATGCACCCTGAACGAATCCTGACCTAATCCATCACGCTCGTGTAAAAGGGGCCTTATGCTTGCTTTTCTAAGAAATTCTCGGCAGCTGAGAAGAATTATGATACAGGCAACAGAGAACTTTTAGCTTTTAAATTAGTGCTTTAGGAATGGTGTCACTTTTGGGAGAGAGCAGCTCATCAAGTCACGGTGATTACGGGTCATAAAAACCTGTTACACCTTGAGTCCGCTAAATGTCTTACCCCTAGACAAGCTAGGTGGTCTTTGTTTTTACCAGGTTTAATTTTGTTACCACCTATCGTCCAGGGGCACAAAAACACCAAAGCTGATGCGTTATCCCAAAGTTTTCCTGGAGGGGGTGATGCTGACCATCCAGTGCCGATTTTACAAAAGTCTCTGCGTTACACTCAAACCTGGAGGGGATGTGGGCTCAGGGGAATGCCGCGGTCTCCTGCGCTCCAGGAAAGTTGTTTGTGCCTTTGAATTTGCACCTTAAAATATTAAAAGAACACCATAACTCTGTACTCACAGAGCATCCAGGTAGTATGGCAATCTCGGATTTATTATTTTGTCGTTTTTGGTGGCCGAGGTTGCATCAGGATGTAATTGATTGTGTCTACCTGTACGACCTGTGCATGCGCTAAAGTCACTTATACTCGTCTAGCGGGGTCTCTGTTGCCACTGGTCATTCCCAACAGACCGTGAACACACCTATTGATAGATTTTATTACTGACCTACCCGTATCTACGGGTAAAACGGCTATCCTGGTAGTAGTAGACAGGTTCAGTAAAATGGTGCATTTCATTGCCTTACCCGCGTTGCCAAATGCTAGAACCTTGGCTCAGGTTTTTATTAGTGAAATTGTGAAGCTTTATGGGGTCCCTTCTGATGTTGTTTCGGATTGGGGAACCCAGTTTATTTCTAATATCTGGAGAGCTTTTTGTTCTCGCCTTGGGGTACATTTGTCCTTTTCAACAGCCTTCCATCCGCAGTCGAACGGCCAGACCGAACACTCCAACCAAAACCTAGAGACTTACCTTAGGTGTTTTGTGTCTGAAAATCAGGAGGAATAGTCATCTTTCTTACCTTTAGCAGAGTTTGCTATAAACAATCACCGTCAAGAATCAACTGGTAAGTCCCCATTTGTTAGTGCATATGGTTTTCATCCTCAATTTCGCACTTTCAGTGAGGGGGGAGTCTTCTGGCATCCGTGAAGAAGAACGGTTTATGTCATCATTCTCTTCTGTATGGCGAAAGGTTCAAAGCAACTTGAAAAATATGGGAGGCAGATATAAACGTATGGCTGATTAAAAACGTTTGCCAGGTCCAGACCTAGGGATGAATGACTATGTGTGGTTATCGACTAGGAAAATTAAGTTAAATGGTTTATCGGTCCTTATAAAATAGTCGCCATCATTAACCTCGTGGCATTTCGCATAGAGCTACCTCAAACTTTGAAAATTCATAATATATTTCATAAATCGTTGCTTAAAAAGTATATTGCACCT
Organism: Rhinella marina; assembly: GCA_900303285.1. Lineage (NCBI taxonomy): Eukaryota > Metazoa > Chordata > Amphibia > Anura > Bufonidae > Rhinella > Rhinella marina. Next base: position 133,860 of record ONZH01011173.1, read on the forward strand.
CCGAAACCATCACCTTTACTGCTCTCTCCAATCATTGTCTATGGCAATTTGGAGTTTCAGGTTGGCCATCTCTAACTTCAATATCTGGTGCATTGGGGTTAGGGTCCGGAAGAAATAATGTGGGTGCCAGCATCGGAAGTAAACGCCAGAAGGTTAATTTGTTCTTTCCACATTTCTCATCCGGAGAGACCTGGTCCTGAGTGTCTGGTGTCCCCTCGTAGAAAGGGATGTACTGTCACGAGGGTGTAACAACCTATCGCTGACCCTGTTATGCCTGGGGTCAGAAGGTCGCAGTGGGTGGCTATGAGTTTGGTTTCTCAAGAGATCGCTCGATGACCTAATGGTGAGAATAGATTCTGGTCCAGGTTTTCCTGCTTAGGTTTGCAATCCTTTTTTGTCCCATTTAGGAATCTGTATTTTTTCCTTTCAGCTGTTATCTGTCAGCCACTCCCAGCTACTATATCTTCTCTTTCTACGTTTCTTGTTGCTAGATATAGACCTTCTTTCCATATCTTCTATTCTGACCTCAGGTGGAGTTGGGGCAACTGTTGCTGTGGAGCTGTTGGAACGGGTGCTGTCGGATCTCCGGTTCTCTCCTGTTGTTGTTGTCTCCCTTCGGGGATTGTTTATTGTGTTGTTGGTCACTTTCCTGTTACCCTAGGTGTCAGTGGTGAGGCCTAGTGCTCCCGCCGCCCTACTCACTACCTTGGAATTATTTCAGGGTATGCCAGGGACAAGGCACGTTAACGGCGGGTTAGTAGCCATTCTAGGGACGACATGGCATCCAGATGCCAGTGCCAGGTGAGCTAGGGCTCACCACTCCTCCCTCTCCCTAGTAGAAGGGTAATCCTCTTCGCCATACGTTTCTTACCTGCCATATCAGACGTGATACTCCATTGCCTTGGAAGCTAATGCAATGATATTTCGATACAAGTTGGGGTTTCATCCTGCTTGCTGATATTTAAAAGTCATCACAAGGGGGTCACTCCCATTAAGGGCAGACCAATAGTATCAGGAGTTGGTAGCCTTACGGAAAAAAAAAAATCAGTATTTAATGTTGACAAAATATTGAGACCGTTTGTGACTAGTCTCTAGTCTTATGTGATTGATTCAATGGATGTGTTGAGACGCCTTAATGATATTTATTGTGACACTTTTCTAGCCAGCCTTGGCATTGAGGCTCTGTACAGCTCTATCCCACATGACAAGGGATGTGAAGCTGTGAGGGCCACAATGATTTTGTGAAGGAACTACTTTAGTTTATCTTGAGCCGTAATATCTTTATGTTTGATCGCAGTATTTACTACCAGCTCAGGGGAGTGGTGATGGGGAGCCGCTGTGCCACAACGTTTACTAATCTCTACCTGGGCTGGTGGGAAAAGGAAGTGGTCTTTGGAGAGGAGATGGAACAGTGGACCTCATACATCATTATGTTGATAAAAATCATTGATGACATCTTTATCCTCTGGAAAGGCACCAAAGCCAGGTTTCAGGATTTTGTTTCCTTGCTGAACAATAATAGTTTTGGTTTGTTTTTTTACCAGTGAGATAAATGAGACCCACCTGTCTTTCCTAGACCTCTCCATCAATATTGATCATTCTAGGAGGATAATAAGAAGAATATTTAGTAGGCCCAAAGCTACAAATACCCTGCTTAGATGGAATAGTGATCACCCCAGGACCCTAAAACAGAGGATACCGAAAGGTCAATATCTGAGGGCCCGACGCAATTGTTTGGAGTGGGATAGTTTTAAACTGGTGGAAAATGACCTCCAAAGGAAATTTATGCAGAAAGGCTACCCACAAACCTCATTGAAAAAAAACATATCAAAATGCAGCAGCATGTGAAAAGGAAAATCTATTACACCCAAAAAAACATGAAATGAAGGACAACGAAAGCAAAAAGAGGTGCGTGAAATTTTGAAGGATCATTGGGGGATCCTTCAATCGGATCCTGACATTGGATATTTGGTCGGTGATTATCCATCGGTCACCTATCCGATGGGTTGTAATCTTAAGGATAGGCTGGTACACAGAGTCTTCAACACTCCTAAAAATTAAACATGGCTTTCAAAGAAACCACATGGCACTGTTAAATGTGGAGGTTGCAATGCCTGCAATTAAGAAAGGCAACGCAGTAATGAGTTCAGCTACTGGACGTAGCTAAGATATTAGATCATTCATTAATTGTAAAACCATGGGCATGGTATATGTGGACACATGTATATGTAAAAAAACAACATGGGGGAAAACTAAACGAGAGTTTAGGAGGTGTGACGAACTGCACCCGCAGCCCCGCCCTGCTTACATGGGGATCACGCAGTACAGTTCAGTCTTTGACTACAAACACGTGACGTTACACACCCTGAAACAGCTGTCTGTGGATGGATAACTGGCTTAGGTTTTCCCCGTCACATCCTTAAAGCTTGTAAAAGAGCGGGATCTTGACATAGGGGCCACTTAATATGGTGGATTTGGTGATCTCTGTAATGGGGACACCGCTTTGCTTGGTTTTCCTTCCTATGAGGGATATCTGGCTTTCACTGTGTTGTAGACCCATAACTGGGGCTCCACGGTTATTTTGCATATTACTGTTTTCCAGGGAGCTTTGCACTTTGGATTGCTGTGTTGAGACTCTTAAATGAGGCTCCACAGTGTTTTTTGTACCTGGTCTCCCTGAGATCAGCTATTGTTTTGTTTGAGTAGTCTCCAAGGCATTGCTCCCGGTTAGCCAGAATCCTACTCCACACTGATGAGAGGGCAATACCCTGAAACAGCTGTCTGTGGATGGATAACTGGCTTAGGTTTTCCCCGTCACATCCTTAAAGCTTGTAAAATAGCAGAATCTTGACATAGGGGCCACTTAATATGGTGGATTTGGTGATCTCTGTAATGGGGACACCCCTTTGCTTGGTTTTCCTTCCTTTGAGGGATATCTGGCTTTCACTGTGTTGTAGACCCATAACTGGGGCTCCACAGTTATTTTGCATATTAAGGTTACGTACAGAACGGTTTTTCACAGACTCCTCATGTCCACGCGGGCACAGGCAGGCACAGAAAGGGAGAGAGGGTAGCCCACGGGATCTCTGTGTAGCGCTATGCTCACTCACAATCCTGACCAGCTTAGAGACCCTTTTAACTATCACCAGCGAAACCGAGTCTATCAGCCCAGTAGTACACTACTCCGTATCATAATTCTTTATTAACTCCTGGCTCCAATATGTCTGTAAAGTGGGTATCATGGCTAACCTGTATCATGATTCCTTATTCCTCACAGGAGGCACATAGGTGAACACCTTATAATATCAGCAAGCAGAATGACACCCCGAAACATGTACTGTATCTGTTGGGCTTGCTGCACTAAGTGACTTGTGAATTAAGTGGAGTTAAAGAACCAGAGTGCTGGTGCTGAGTGTGATTCTGTGGGCTGTTTGAGAGATTGCAAAGAGTTGCATATAGTGTATAGTTTATTGCAAGGGTCTTTTTGTGCTGTTTGTATCTTGGTAGTGACATAATTTAAAACATTGTTTTCCTTCTGCTGAGTGCCTGGGTAAGGGGATTGGTTTTTGTTCCAAGGTGCTATAGATTGAACCTTAAAGGGATTCTGTCACCACCATTTTGCATATTAAGTTATTTATACCACTGGATTTAACTCATCATAAGGATCCCCAAATGGTTATTGTTATAGGGCCCAGATGAAGATTTGTGGTGTAAAAATCCTTTTTTATCTACTGTCAATCACTTACATTAAGGGGCCCAAGGGGAGTTGCCCATGGTTGCTGGAGCCCGGGCTCGGCGATTCCGTTGGAGCCCGGGACCGCCCACCTAATTAATATTCACTTCACTGAGTGAAGCTCCGACGCCGCACTTGATGTACTGCGCCTGCGCAGCCCTGGACCGCACACCTAATTAATATTCACTTCACTGAGTCAGTGAAGCTCCGGCGGCGGCTGTAATCCCGTGCAGACGCAGTGCCGCGTCGGAGCTTCACTGACTCAGTGAAGTGAATATTAATTAGGTGTGCGGTCCAGGGCTGCGCAGGCGCAGTACATCAAGTGCGGCGTCAGAGCTTCACTCAGTGAAGTGAATATTAATTAGGTGGGCGGTCCCGGGCTCCAACGGAATCGCCGAGCCCGGGCTCCAGCAACCATGGGCAACTCCCCTTGGGCCCCTTAATGTAAGTGATTGACAGTAGATAAAAAAGGATTTTTACACCACAAATCTTCATCTGGGCCCTATAACAATAACCATTTGGGGATCCTTATGATGAGTTAAATCCAGTGGTATAAATAACTTAATATGCAAAATGGTGGTGACAGAATCCCTTTAAGGCTCTTTCAGCTTGCTTTGTTGGGCTTGCTGGACTAAGTAGCTTGTGAATTAAGTGGAGTTACAGAACCGGAGCTATTCTGTGTTAAACCCCCTCAAAAAACAAGAGGCCACTCCCTACGACTGGAGAAAAAAAAGATTCTGTCACAAGAGGCGACAAGCATTTTTTACAGTAAGGTCTGTGAATCTCTGGAATAGCCTGCCACATGAGCTAGTCACAGCAAATACAGTAGATGGCTTCAAAAAGGGTTTAGATGACTTTTTAATTCAAAATAAAATTGAGGCTTATGACCATGTAAAGAAATCTTGTTCTACTCAACCTCTCACTTGGCCCAACCCCTTTTTAAAAGGAAGATGGACATTGATCCAGAGATCGATATAGCAGGATTGCAGGTTGGACTTGATGGACTTGTGTCTTTTTCCAACCTTAACAACTATGTAACTATGTCTCGAAATATCATCCTGGTATAAACAATTGCATTAGCTTCCAGGGCATCGAACATGTCAGTGTCCCCAAGAGACCCCCTTGACAATAGATTGACAATTTTTTACTGTGAAAAGAAGCGCAATGGATGTTCACATTGCAAACAGTGAAACCGCTGGGGTTAAATGATTTAATCTCATATACATGTTTCATTTAGCCTCTGATACATAAGTTACTCCTCAATGGTGTTTTATGACCTCCTCTGATGAGTAATGAGACTGACAAATGCAGGGTCTTGACCTATAGGTGATAGTCACGGTGTCACCAATTGTTTGACTAATTACCTTCTACAATTGGCCATGTGATAATTTACTGAGGCCTCCTGTATTATTAAACAAATAAATGAATATGCAAATATTCTTTAGGGGACTACCGTTCACCTTCTATTCAACTTGGATAGGGTACTTTTCAATGCTTTTATTAAGACCTATCTGTGTATGTACCTGGTGCCTCTGCTCCGCAAACGCCAGTCACAATGTTATTTTGATTCTGTTTTAATGTTGTAGATACGGTGTAACATCAATCTAGGTATAAATTTCTGTTAACACCTGTTATGTGAGACTGCTTTACCATGTTCAGTATGTATATTGCTCTGGTGTTTGTAAATTACCAAGCAGCCAAATATATCACTTAATTTACTTTGCCCTCTGGGGCACATCGCGATCAATATGAGGCAGGGGAGAAGCAGCACTGACACGCCTCCGGGATGATATTTTTTTCCCTGGCCAGAAACATGTCAGAGTCGTGCTAATCTATTTCCTGTACCACAGATTACATGTTTGCTGGTTTTAAATAAATGAATAAAAGGCAAGCTTTATTTACCCACAGTGCTGGATCTACTTTTTTTTTTTTGCTTGTTTGTATTATACAGTTTGGGCTGTACAGATCCTCTGCATTGGGCGAGGTGAATTGAGCAACATTTTCTTTTCTCTATACAGTACCATGTCCCAGCCAGTCTAGATGCACTACCAAACCTGGATGATCTGATTTTTCTAACTACCAGTATTAATGTTCAGTTTAGGGAGCACATCAGGGAACCAGCAAAAGTAGGAAGAACCCTTAGACTGGCGTCCACACTGCAGGGGCCCATGCTTCTTTCACTTTTTACTCCTGCCTAAGAGCCCAAGCAACCGGGCAGAGCCAAACTGTCTGGAGAGAAGCATCAGCACAGGAGCAGTAACTATTTGTTTATATACTGCAGTGGCAAGGGCCACTATGTGAAGACATGTCCTCTCCAGGCAGAAAACGCCAGTGCCTAGGGCCAATTGGGGAGACAATTAAAAATTCCTATGATTTTTGTCATGCACTAATACCCAGTTTACAAAACTTCCTCCATCAGGCCTTGGTGACTCGGCATCAAACACCTACCATGGAGAAGCCTCTGGTGGTGGTGTCTATCAACAGAATGCCTCTTCTGGAACAATTTCAGCATTCCACTGAGCCCTTCACTAAGAAGTAGGTTGGGTTTTTTTCGGCCACATTTTAAATACAATGTAAATTACAATTGTAAATACTGCATGTCCCTAAACCCTGAACTCTTTGACAGACTCCTTGCTGCCAGGGTGTTCTCAAATTTGGATCTTTGAGGGGCAAGAGGGTGACAAGTGGAAAATAGCTTTTAATACCCATGATGGCCATTATGAGTACCATGTGTTGGGATCTGTTAGATATACGTAAAATGTCTTATTTGAGCATTGTCGATGTTGTCTTGATGTTAAAGGGGTTGTGAACCCGGACATACCCCCATTTTTACCCAGGCAGCCTCCCTGATATGAACATCAGAGCATTTCATGCTCCGATGTTCTTTACCCTGCGTTGAATCGCGCAGGACAAAGGCTTATTTAGGAGATCAAATGACGTACCGGGCTCTCCATGGGGAAAGCTAGTTGGAGGCTTCCGACTACAAGTGAGTTTGGTGATGTAACCGTCACCAACGGTTGGCTTTAGAGATGCCCTAGCCGTTTTACAGAGCCGGCGAAGTCACTGGGAAGTCTCCGCCTAATAGTGGTAAAAACATAAACAGCATAGTATATACTGATCAGTATAGTGTAATAATATTATTCAGTGTGAACTTGACACTATACCACTGGCGCTTATACCACTACATTCCTTGTGTTGCAGTATTGCAGCAGTACCGCACTACCTGCTGCTATGGAAACCTTAATAATATAATTAAAGATACCACGCATTGCCACTACTGACACCCACTGAGACACTTCTCTGCCCAACAGTCACTATTACGCTACGCTTCAAAAATCAGTTGCCATCTTCCGCGCTGGTTAAAGAACATACCTAGGAGCTAGTTTTTGCGTATTAAAAGAAATTGTACACAAACAGAGGAATGTGCAAAATAAGCTGAGAATATGCAGAAAAAAAATTGAAGCCAAGGGATATAATAAAGAGAAATTAATAAAGCAAAGAGTAGAAGGGGCAGACTGATAGACAAATATTGTTGGAAGATAAGGAAAATAGGAAAGAAATAAATGAGAAAAAAGAAAAAAAACAGAAGAAATAATCCCACCTATCATTATACAATATAATGGTCAAACAAAATGTTTCAGAAGAATCATCAGCAGACACTGGAGCACTCTAAAAGGAGACAAAGTGCTGGGAGCATATATTACAGATGTCCCTAGATTTGTTTACCGTAGGGCAAAAAATATTGGGAACATGGTGGCATCAACAGGGGCTTGTGTGGCAGTGAAGGGTACTAATAAAATAAAGGAAAATGTAACGAAAGGTTTTTCCCCATGTAAAAAATGTATGGGATGTAAAAAATCACTGAACAATAAAAAACAAACAGATAAAGAGAATAAGGATGGTTCAAATAAATATAAGATTAGGAAACACATTATATGTCGCAGTCGGGGAGTAATACCGTATATGCAATTATATGCCCCTGTAGCCAAATATATATAGGACGTACAGAAAGACAGCTAAAAAAGAGAATAGAGGAACATATATATATAATATTAAAGGGATTCTGTCAGCTAGTTTTAGACTATAGAGCTGAGGACATGGGCTGCTAGATGGCCACTAGCCCGTCCACAATATACATGTCCCATTGCTCTTTATTTAGTAAAAAAACCTGAGTTTATACATATGCAAATAGGGGTTATAAGGAGCCCAAGGGGCGGTTAACAATGGTCCTGAAGCCCAGCCGTGCCCACTCTGAAGGAGCCCAGCACCGCCCGGCATCCTCTGATCTCCTCCTTGCTCCCCGGACGTCACGCATTCAGAGCACAGTAATCTAGCATATGGGCGAGTACGCCGCTTGTCAGTGCTGGTATAGTGTTCCTTCCCTGGGGTGGCATCAGATTAAGGGAACGAACTGCGCATGCGCAAGATTGCACGCACGTAAATACAGCGCTCTGAATGTGTGAAGTCGGGGGAGCAAGGAGGAGGTCAGAGGATGCGCGGCGGTGCTGGGCTCCTTCAGAGTGGACACTGCTGGGCTTCAGGAACATTGGTAACTGCCCCGTGGGCTCCTTATAACCCCTATTTGCATATGTATAAACTCGGTTTTTTGACTAAATAAAGGCACTCAAAGCAATGGGACATGTATATTGTGGACGGGCTAGTGGCCATCTAGCAGCCCATGTCCTCAGCTCTATAGCCTAAAACTAGCTGACAGAATCCCTTAAGAAGAAGTTTGAGGGGCATCTATTGTTTAGACATTATAGGGATGAGCATGGTGGCAAATTTGGAGAATCCAGATTTTGTGGTTTGGAGATTGTTAAACAAGACAGGCGGGGAGGAGACTATATCAAAAGAATGTCAAGGATAGAAACAAAGTGGATTTTTAATATGAATTCATTAGTACCTATAGGGCTGAATACGGAGATAGAATTGTTTGCGTTTGACTAGAGTGATATATATATATATATAATCAGTGGAACAATGAATAATATGCTAGATATACTGGTTATTAAGGAAGTGCTATTAATGTTATCAGTAGATACTGAAGTGAAGGAAGGGTTACAATCCAGATTGGGATATACGGAGCAGCGCCGCCGGCCGGACTTAGACACCAGACTGACATACCCCCTGAGTCCGAGGCTGCAGAAAGAAGATATCAGCCACGCAAGCAGTATCTACAGCAAGGTAATACTCAGATGATGCTTACCTCAGTAGCGTACATAAGAGTGACTGCTAGGCAGAGAAGTGTCTCAGTAGGTGTCAGTAGTCATAATGCGTGGTATCTTTAATTATATTATATTGATATTATTCAGTGATATTCACTCACTGAGCTATCAGTATGCCCATAAGCCATTTGTTCATTGTGTCCCTTGTTAGCATATCATAGACAGGATGGGAACACTGTGGTTAGGGGAAAAAGCAGTTGGACAACATTCTCTTAGCAAACAGAATAGAAGATATTTGGGTGGTCATAGGGTGGAGTCAGTGGTGGGTAGCTTGGACACAGGAATGTGAAACTTGGGGGTTTGGGCTCTTTCCCATAGACGAACAGCACTTTATATGTGTGCTTTCTGTGTATGTATAGAAGTATATGTATCCCAGTAGACTTTATACATACAGATATTTCTAGTCCGTAGTTGTATTCCATTTACACGAGGGACTGTGATACTGGGGCTTGTACGTGTTTATGGATGTGTAGATTATATATATGCTATTTATGCAGAAGAACAAAAACAATTAATGAAAATAAAAAACAAAAAAGATGATAATTACTTACCAGTAATTGGATTTTCCTTTAGCCTTCACAGCGGCATCACTCGGAGGGTACCCCACCTCCCCAGAGACAGGAAACAACCAGGAGACCAGCGCTTTAAAAGCCTCCTCCCCCTTACCTTCTCCAGTTAATAACCTAGGACTCAAAGATCGGATGCCAAAACAAAATTTTAATAAAGATATATATCATATCCATAAGACCAAAAATATTTTTATTAAATTAATGATAATTGAACAGTCAACGTAAACCTCTAGCTCAGAGAATTTTATAGGGTGGGAAAAAACCTGTGCCATTGTGGAGGCTAAAGTAAAATCCAATTAACAGTAAGTAATTATCATCTTTTCCCCACGCCTCCACAACGACACCACCCAGAGGACTAACAATCTAGGGAGGGACAACAGTAGATAAAACCTTCTTACAAAAGGTCAGATCTCTGTTAGAGAATACATTAAGCCTGTAATGCTTAAAGAAGTTCAAAGGAGATGAACAGGTAGCTGCTTGAAATATCTCCTCAAGCAAAACCGAGGTCCCCTCCGTCCAGGAAGTGGACACTGCCCGAGTAGAGTGAGCCCTCAACCCCACCGGAGGAGAGACGTCTTTAATTTTGTAACACATGGAAATACAGGATTTGATCCAGCAGGTAATGGAAGCCTTGCTAGACGACTTCCACTGGTTTGCCCCCAGATACTGTATCAACAAATGTTCAGATTTCCAGAAGGGCCTTGTGTATTCCAGATTTTGCAAGACCTCAAGTCTCCTCACGTCTACATTATGGAACAATTTTTCTCTCTCCGATATAGCCTATGGACAGAAGGAAGGTAAAGAAATTTTCTGTTGACAATGGAATTTATATACTACGTTAGGGAGAAATTCTGGAGAGTGCCTTAAGATAATCCTATCATCTAAAATGGTCAAATACGGGGGCAGAAAAGTGGAAAAAGCCTGAATTCCCCCTATTCTTCTCGCTGTTGTAATTGCTAATAAAAAGGCTGTTTTAATAGTTAGTATATTTAAGAAGATTTAAGAGTTAGGCTCGAAAGTAGGCTCCATTAAGGCCTCGTTCTCACTTCAGTGTTTGGTCAGTGATCTCCATCAGTGATTTGTGAGCCAAAACCAGAAGTGAGGCCTGCACAGAGATCAGGTATAATGGAAACTGCACCTGTTCTGTGGTTTTGACCCACACCTGGTTTTGACTCACAAATCACTGATGAAAATCACTGACCAAACACTGAAGTGTGAACGCGGCCTAAGAGAGAGAGAACCAAGTTTAAGTCCCAAGGAGGCACAAAAGATCTGAAAGAGGGATGTAATCTACTGGCACCTTTCAGAAATCACTTAACCAACTCCAACTCAGCTAGCTTCATACCCATAAAGGCACTAAGAGCAGCCACCTGTACTTTAAGGTACTTACTTTGAGGCCCTTCTCTAGCCCAGACTGCAAGAAACATAAAACCAGGCTGACATTTGGAAGCATGGACGGCTCCCAGGTGTCTTTTACTGCAAGTAGAAAAGCCTTCCAAGATCTTAGGTAGATCTTTGACGTCAACGGTTTTCTGCTGCTCAACAGGGTAGTGATTACAGAGTCCAATAAGCCCTTCTGTTTTAAGATCGCTCGTTCAACATTCAAGCCGTTAATCGAAGATGATGTACACTCGGGTGAAGGACTGGGCCCTTGGACAGAAGGTCTGGACAGAGAGTTAGGATAAAAGATTTTCTTCTGCTAGACTCCTAAGGATGGGAAACCATGCCCGCTTTGGCCAAAAAGCTGCTATCAGGATTATTTTTGCTTGTTCCTCCATGGTTTTCATGAGCACCCTGGGAATCAGAGAGATTGGAGGGTATTAAAAAGACCTCAAAGCCAAGGTCTTGCTAGAGCATCTACCTGGTTTGGATGATCCTGGAGTGAGAGAAAGAAGAAACTTTTTTGTTCTTCCTGGAGACAAAAGGTCCACTACTAGGGTTCCCCATTTTTCACAAATGGCGTTGAATACTGATTGATTTAGACTCCATTCTCCTGCTAGAAGATTCTCCTTCCCTTTCACATGAACAGCTGTTAGCGATTTGAGATGCTGTTCTGCCCACTGAAAGATCTTCTGGGACACTGCGGCTAGAGAACGAATCCTTGTTCACCCCTGTCTGTTGATATAAGCAACTGTCATCGTGTTGTCTGATAGAATTTTTATGTCTTGCTTGAATTCTTAGAGAAAAGGCTTTTACAGCCTTCCATACTGCGGAGAGTTCCCTCATGTTTGAAGATGCTTCCGATAGCTCCAAATCCAAATTTCCCTGGGCTACTTTCCTGGGAAGGGACCAGGTTGGATTTCTGGATGTTTCGATAAGGTGTCTATTACAAACTGTAGCTGAACTCAACTGCAGCTGGGTTTCTTCTGTTGCAGCTGCTATCAGAAGGTCGTCCAGATATGGAATTAACAAGATCTGAAGCGAGAAACCTGGCTTCAACTCTCTGGTGGCGCTATATAAATAAATATTATTACTATTATTATTAGTGAAATTTCTGCGATCAACTTTGTGAAGACCCTTGGTGCTGAACTGAGGGCAAAGGGTAGAACCTGGAACTGACAGTGATAAAGAGAATTCCGAGACCATATTGCCATCCTTAAATATTTTTGGTAATGTTTGTGGATTAGGATATGGTAATATGCGTCGGTTAGATCTATTGTGGCCATGAAACAGCTTTTTGGTAACAAGTTGATCATGGATTTCACTGTCTCCATCTTGAACCTTTTGTAAGTTATATATTCGTTGAGGTTCTTTAAATTGATAATCGCTCTGAAAGTTCCATTTGGTTCCTTCACCAGAAATATTGAAGAATAGAACCTTTCTGTCTCTTCCTGAACTGAGACCAGAACAATAGCTCTTTTTTGGATCAATTGCAAGATTTGAAGATCCATTATTTCCTGGTCTTTTGGTTTTAATTTCTTGCTTATTAAGTACCTGTTGGGAGGAATTTTTACGAATTCAAGTTGAAGCCCTGATTCTATTACTGATAATACCCAGGGTAAAGCTTGAATGTTTTTTTTTTTTTTTTTAGTCTTCCCCCCTACAGGACATCTGGCATCATTGGGAGGACGGATGGGAAGACTTTTCTTGGTTGAATAACAAACAACAAACCCTACTTTTTCCTCTAGCCGGCTTCCAGGAGGACCCTGAATCTTTCTTTTTCTGGAAAAATCTAGGACGTCTTTGGCCTCTAAATGATCGTCTTTGGTCTCTAAATGATCGTCTTTGGTGAAAATATTTAGATTCTATAGGGAACCCTTTTTTCTATCAGAAGCTTTTTCTAATATATCATCCCACGCCGTACCAAACAGTCTGTCTCCTTCATACAAAAAAGTCTGTTTTTGGAGGCAGCATCTCCAGACCACGTTGTAAGCAATATGGCTCTTCTGGAGGCATTAGATAGAGCGGCAGATCTAGATGCCAGCTTCTCCACATCTGCAGAGGCGTCTGTCAGAAAATTTGAAGCCTGTTTGAGAATAGGGATCGAGGCTAAAATATCTTCCCTAGGAGTATCTGACTGAATGTGTTCCTCCAGTTGGGAAAGCCAAAGAGACAGAGTACGGGCTGTATATGTAGCCACAATGCCTGGGCGTAAGATGGCGGCCGAGGATTCCCAAGTCTTTTTAAGCAGAGACTCTCCCTTTTTGTCCATTGGTTCTTTCAAATGCTCTAAGTCCTCGAATGGTAGCGCAGATTTTTTTGAAATCTTTGCCACCGGGGCATCTACTTTAGGCGCCTTATCCCAAAGAGAGGAATCTTCCTCTGTAAATGGGTACTTCCTTTTGAATACACGGGATATAGTCTGCCTTTTTGCTGGATCTTTCCATTAGTTAAGGATGAGTTTTTTTATGTTATTATGTACTGGGAAGACTCTTTTCCTCTTATCTGCCAAACCCAGAAATATTTGATCTTGTACCGTCAGGGGTTCTCTTGATTCCTCAAGATTTATAATGGCCCTGATATTTTTTAAGAGTGACTCAGTTTCTTCAATGTAGCACAAAGGCCGCCCGAAGTGTCTTCTGAAAGGCTGGAGTGGGAAGAAAGTAGTCCCTCATCTAACTCTGAATCCTTTTCTTCAAGAGGAGAGGGCAGGGTCTTAGATGTGGAAGGTCTAGAAGGAGCTGCAGCAAGTTTCACATCAATAGCGGTCCCCACTTCTTATTTTAGGCCTTGTTCACACATCAGTTATCTGATCAGTTATTTCCATCAGTTTTTGTGAGCCAAAACCAGGAGTGGAGGCTACACATTGATAAGGTATAACGAAAAGATCTGCAACTGTTCTGTGTTTTTGACCCGCAACTGGTTTTGGCTCACAATAACTGATGGAAATAACTGATCCAAAAACTGACATGTGAACAAGGCCTTAGTAGTGTTCTAATAATTTAAACCAATGAAGGGGATTCATACGAAACCACCTTTTGTATACATTTTGTACAAAGAGCCTTTTTATATGAAGCAGAAAGGGCCTTTTTACATAAGGGTCATCTCTTTTTTTTGTGACGGCTCTCCACCTGTCTTTAAACTCTCTTTCCCCTAAGATAGAGCAAAAGGGAGTATTTAAAATCTGACAAAAAAAAAATAAAAATTTCCAAACTAGAGGGGCGCTACCAAGAAGAACAAGACTGCCACCAGCACCTCCAAACGCCTCTCTTCTCCTGAGGCTGACGTCATCACTGCCGGCCCGCCTCCTGTTGCACAGATCGTTCCCCAGCCCTGAGAATGCCCACTATCCACTGCCCCATGCCTCTGTGATGCTGAGGAGGCATATGGAAGCCCGGAAATGCCAGCATCCGCTGGACTTATACCTAGAGAAAGGGAGAGCCCAAGTGTGAAGCCCCGCGGACCTCCTCCTTAAGAGGCCCTCCCGACACCAGCTGGGGCTAACAAACCCAAAGGCTTCAGCGATCTCCAGCGCTGATCCTCTGCATCCCAAGGGACAGGAAACAACTGGAGAAGGTAAGGGGAGGAGGCTTTTAAAGCGCTGGTCTACTGGTTGTTTCCTGTCCCTGGGAGGCGGGGTACCCTCTGGGTGGTGACACTGTGAAGGTGTTTGGAAAATAGAAGATTTATACACATATGCACTTCATTCATAGGAGATATATTAATAACATACAAACGATTATGGTCAAAAGAAATATAATCCTAGGTCTATGGTTGCTATGGGATACATGCAAGCAGTCTTGTTTTTACATATAATTTCTGCATTCATGCTTGTAGAGAATCTGTGTTTTTTCTGGATGTTTTCAAGGTGAATATGGATTTTTTTGATGATATGCTCAAATATTTTTATTTGCTTTTATTTTATGTACTTATATATACTACTTTTGAGTTGCCTATAAAAGGTGCAAAGGAACATATGCTATGTATGCCCTTGAAGGGGCGTTTTAACAGCATTTGTTACATGTTTTTATACTTTGGACTTTTCTGAGTATAGATTAAACCTATGATTTTAACTGTGCCTTTCATTTTGCGTATTTTGCCTAATGACTCCCTGCTGGATAAGATCTAATACCGCATGGCGTGAATACCTATGAGCAAGTAAACATCTATTCTGAACTCAAGCTGAGAGTAAATTCCTACCGCTGGTGTGGCAAGCAGTGACTGCGAGACATTTGTGCCACGCATTTATGTGAAGACAGTGAAAGGAGATACAGGACTGAATAGGAGGCCTTCCTACCCTCAATCTCTTTTTAGGTGGTGGTGGTTTGTTCCCAAGACCTCTTTGTTACTATTGGAAGAGCCAGAGATACTTTTGCTTTTTTTGACACAGGGTGAACAGGAGCATTGGACCTGCTCAAAATCTCTTAGTGTTTCATTTCTTCCATAGCAGATCGATGTCCGATGTACGTATTTACATACTTTCTTCTGTGTTCTTTAAATATAAGAATGCATATTATCTGTCATACATAGCTCTCTGTTTGTGTGCTAATTCTCGCTTCCCCTGGTTAAATGTAAAGGTTTTTTATGGGTTCAGGGTTTAACCCGAATATAAGCTATTCTTTCTTCTTTTACTACAAGGTCTGTTGGTTTACGTCCGCCTAGCAGTGAAGCCAGTGACATCACCAACACAGATGAGCGGTCTATAGCGCTGTCGGAGGCTGTTTTGGAGGTGGGTATTATGCAAAGTAGCATAGTAAGGAGAAGCCAGGTACCTCACCAGCAGCAAACAAAAAGACCTTGCTGTAACAAGCAGTGAGTGAAGCACTGGCCTGGCAGCCAGCGCTTTACCTAAAGAGCATTTACTCAGCCATGTGGTGCTGATCACACCACATGGCTATTGTTTATGTTTTGTTATTTGGAGCCATGTGGTGCTGACCACACCACATGGCTAATTGTCATTTGTTTTGAGTATGGGTCGACACCCTTGTTTGCATCACAGGTCATGTGACGCTGGCCACGTCACATGACCTAGGGACGGGCTATTTAAAGATGGCAACTGCCAGTGCAAGTTGCCTGATATTGAAGTTCCTTTCTTTGCAGTGCTGTGCGTTATTTGACTTGTGACCTTACCGTGTATCCAGACCTATTGCTTGTGACCTCGACCTCGATTCTGCTTTTTCCCTCGGCTCCTGACGTATGCTCCCGGTTTGACTTTGCTTGCTGACTATTCGTATTGTGTTTGTTCGTGCCTGTGTTTGTCTTCTGTTGCTCCCATTCCCAATCCCTCACTTTTACAGAGTAGGGATTTGTCATACAGTTGTCCCCCTAGGACCTTTAGCCTGGGGTGAGGCAAGTAGGCAGGGACAGTGGTGGGGATTAGTCAGGGCACAGCTTATCCCCGTGTTCCTGTCATGACACTTGCGCTACGCAATGCAGTACAAAGGAAGGAGGAGCATCAGAGCAAGGAAATGCTCTGATTCTCCACTCATAGGTAGTAAAAGAATAAAGAATAGCTTATATCCGGGTTCAGCAATGAACCCAGACAACCCCTTTAAACTGTTACTAGCTGACTATGGAGAACTGATTGTAATAATTTCCATGAATGTGTAAGGACAACATGGACTTTTTTCACAACAAAGAGGACAGTACACTGCTACAGATGGATCTAGATAGATTGGAGGCTTAGGCAGAGAAGTGGCAGATGAGGTTTAACACTGACAAATGTTATGCACATAGGAAGGAATAATGGAAGGACTTAGGAATTTTAGTGAACAGCTAACTAAGCTGTAGAAACCAATGTCAGGCAGCTGCTGCCAATGCAAATATGATAATGGGTTGTATCAAAAGTGGCATAGATGTCCGCGATGAGAACATAGTCCTGTGAACAAGGCAGACATAGCAGAGCTGGAGAGGGTTCAGAGAAGGGCAACTAAAGTAATAACTGGAATAGGTTGACTACAGTACCCTGAAAGATTATCAAAATTAGGGTTATTCGCTTTAGAAGAAAGATGACTCAGGGGAGAGTTTTTTTTGTCTTCCTCTGGATCAACTTACAGGACAACAGGCTGAACTACATGGACAGATGTCTTTTTTCGGCCTTATAAACTATGCTACTATGTAAGCACACCTTTTAAGCTGGTAATGTAGTAACAAAGTAATATGTAAAATGTAACTATACAGCACCTGTAGGTTGCGTTTGCTTTTCCGAATGTTATGCTGCAACAAGAAGTTGCTTTCCAAGGAGAATCTGCTATATTGATCATCCAACTGAGATAGAAGTCCATGAAACAGAATTGTGGCTAGAGAGACATTTGATGAGGCATGTTCCCTAAAAGAGAAACATATTCACATTTACAAATTAAACTTCTAAAAGGACGTACATACAACTTAGTATGTATTAGGCCAAAAAAAATCACATTCTCCAAAAACTAATTTGAATACAGTACATTAAATATTAATCTTGGCAGGTGAACATTGGCATCCGCGTCTAAGTTTTTTTACCTTAAAGGTGCTCCGGGACTTAAGAAAATGAAAATACTTAAATATTACTTTATAATAAATATATTCCCAAATACCTTTGATTAGTTGTAATGGCTCATTTTGTCTGGGGAGCAATCATCAGGGGAAACAAAATGGCCACTGTCCTATTAGTACACACAGAACCTGTCCTAATTACACAGGACGACAAGTTACTTCACAACACAGAGGTAAAGTGCTGCCTCATCCTCCTGTCTTCCCTACTGGTCAGGGATTATGATCCTGAATACAGCTGAAAAGAACTTTAGTCGAATCTCTGGGGAATGTACTACAGAGAGGATGAACAGGGCAGTCTGTGGCTGTGGTAATAGAGACTACATACAAATGCTGCTGCTCGTTAGCCACACCCCTCAATCCTCTCACTTTGGCTCAGTGTTGTGAAGTAACTTGTCCTCCTGCGTAATTAGGACAGGTTTTGAGTATACTAATAGGATGGCGGCCATTTTATTTCTCCTAATTATTGCTCCCCAGACAAAACTAGCCATTATAACTAATGAAAGGTATTTGGGAATATATTTTTCATGAAGTAATATTTAAAGATTTCCATTTTCTTTATTCCCAGAGAACCCCTTTAATTTTTAGCCATGTGCTGCACACAGATTCATAAAAGCCAATGATGAATCAAATCTCTGATTTTCTGCACAACCAAGGGCCCCAATACAGTCATTGGGGTTGATTAGCTTTGTTTATATGCCAGACCTGGTAAATCCTTTATTTTTGTTGTCCTGCTGAAGAACAACACAAATTGATAGAGCTGGTGTGATCCCAGCCTTATTGCCTTAATTTTCTTTGTTTGAACTTACAGTGGTTTTTTTGAATGTTTTCAAAAGTTTTCACAAAATGAGAATATACCCTATCAATCTGAACACTTCATCCTCAGCCTTAGGGCCCTTGCACACGACCGTATGCGCTCCGAGACATGCGGTCCGTGAGCGGGCCATATGTCTTGGAGTGGAATAGATCGTGCGTACGGGATCGCACAGCATCATAGATTACTATGATGCTGTGCACCTCAGGCCACCCACGGGACTATTGTCCCACACTCATAAGATCATATGAGAGCGGCACAGTAGTCCCGCAGGCGGCTGTGGATGTGGTAAGTTCCAATCTGACAAAACTTGTGACATGGCTGCAGTACACATGCTGGGCGAGTTCTGGGCTCCTTGTGCCAGCACCACCAAGGTATACCGTTTACCCTCATGTGTGAAGGCAAACAAATACCAAGTATCTGGATGTAGTGGTACTGAAAAGAAAACATTTGCAAAATCAATCACAGTGGAGTGGGTAAAGGTAGCGGGAACCTGAGCCAACAAGGTGTGTGAATTGGGAACAATGGAGGTGTTAAAAACTGTGGCTTCATTGACAGCATGTAGGTCATGTACCATCAGGTACTGTGTGAGTTTTGCCCTTCTTGGTTTTTTTTTCACAGGGTACAAAAGAGTGTTAGAAGGGGATACAATCTCCTTTATAATACCCTTTTTTCAAAAAGTCTCAGACTGTTTGAGATATGGCATCTGACTGTGCCATACTCAAGAGATACTGCATCTTCCTGGAAAGTGGGCGCCAGTTTTCATCTCCACTTCCACAGGAGGGACTGGGAGCTTGCCAACATCCATAGGTCCAGTAGCCCACAGATGGCCCGACATTCCTGCAAGCAGGGCTTCCTTCTCATCTTCTAGGAGTACTGACACAAACATGCACCAGGGAGTTTTATCACTAACAGCTAACAAACAAAGTTCCTGGCCATTGAGAGCACCTGTTAGTTTCACAGTGCCATCCTCCTGGTATGAGATGCTGGCACGTACTTTTGCAAGCAAGTCTGCACCCAGGAGGCAACACTGGACGGTATCGCTGACCAGCAACCGAGCAAGCACTTCTTGGTTAAGGGCAAATCTAAACACGGACTACATGAACACATAAACACAGCAGAAACAAACCCTCTTCTTTCAGGTTCTTGACGTTCGAGATTTCAACTTCACCTGAAGCTGCTACTCAGCTAGTAACTTCTATCCAGCAGAAATGACTACCGTAATGCGGTGCAGCCTCGACAAGAGGTAGGTAAGATAATCAGTCTTCTTACCTTATCTTTGGGGCTGCAGTCCCTCAAGCGACGGTGCACTGCACTCTGGAAGTCTGATCCTTCGGCTGCTGAAGTTACATTCCCTCGAGCCCACCCAGGGACACCAACTGCTGTGGATGGCTCTCAACTGGAGCCAAGGGTTTGTTTCTCTGCTCCAAATTAAAGTTATTAGTTTAACTTGCACGGAAGAACTACGCTGATAACAAGCAAGTATCAAAGCAGAACTAATTTATTACAGGAAGTTAAGCATGTATGTACATCAGAGGGGGCGTCCCCCCTGAGGCTTGTGGCATTGTTTCACTGGCGAAAATAGAAAAACAAGAAAAGAGATAACACTTTGCATCTGTGCAGTGCGCATTATTTTACAAACTTTGGTATGTAAACATCTAGGTACCAGTGCCATATTGTAATGGCTTCACATTATCATGATATCCTTAACAATATAATCGCCACATTCATACTTACCTGAAGTTTTAGCGCATATTGAACGTCGTAAATAAAAACCCATAAAACTGTGGAGGAATTTCTTTTTTCCCCCAATTCCACCCCATTTGGAATTTGTTTCCTTGCTTTCCACTATTGGAAAGTAAAACGTGTCCCGCAAAAAACAAGCCCTCTTACGACTAAGTGAACGGAAAAATTTAAAAAAAGTTGGGAAGGGAGGGAGCTCAAAACAAAAAAACCTCCAGGGTAGAAAAGATTTACATAAAAAAAACATGATTTAAATAGGTCATTTTTAGAGATGAGCGAGCATACTCGTCCAAGCTTGGTGCTCGTTCGAGTATTAGGGTACTTGTAAGTGCTCGCTGCTCGGACGATTATCTCGCCATGCTCGAGGAAATGGCAACTTCCGCATCGTGCTTTTTTGGCGCCTAAAAACACAGCCAATCACAAGCCAGGAGACTCTACAGTACACCCAGCATCACGTGGGGCCCTTACATGTCGATAGCAGGGGTTGGCTGGCCTGATCAGGTGACCCTGGAATATACTACCGACTGGCCGCGGCGCACGGCTCAGATGCCGTCTGGATGTCTTTAGGGATAGAGCTGCTGCCTTTCAGGGACAGTGTTAGGGCCTGCATTTAGTTGTCTGTTAGGCAGGGATCACCCACAAAGAACCCAACAGCCCTTCTAAGGGCTAGAAGACATTTATTTTTTTTTGTCACTTGGCTGGCTGGCACTAGTAGTGCAGCTATCGCCATATCTAACCCTGTTTTTTTTTTTATTGTTCTATCTCAGTGATACAAATCCATTGCACACAGCACTGTGGAACCATTCTGTGTGTCACAGTTCAGCACTGACTCACTCCAATCCATATATACTGTCCAGGTGACACTTTCTGTACGTCACACAATACAACCAAGTCATTTGCTACCAATATCATCTACCGCTTGATCCAGAAAACTCTCTGAGCGACATTTGTCTGGGTCGCAGACTAAATAGCCACCGTTAACAGGTTGTCAGTCAGTTGTACCATATTTCCTGCACGTCACGTTCCCAAAAAAACTAAATATAAAAAAAAAATTATTTTTTCAGTTGTTTTAGCTCAGTGATACAAATCCATTTTACTCAGCTGCGTGTAACCTTTCTGTGTGTCACAGTTCAGCACATTCGCTCCCATCCGTATATACTGTCCAGATGACACTTTCTGTACGTCACACAATACAACCAAGTCATTTGCTACCAATATCATCTACCGCTTGATCCAGAAAACTCTCTGTGCGACATTTCTCTGGATCGCAGACTAAATAGCCACCGTTAACAGGGTGTCAGTCAGTCCTACCATAGTTCCTGCACGTTACGTTCCCAAAAAAACAAAATATAAAAAAAAAAAATAATTTTTTCAGTTGTTTTAGCTCAGTGATACAAATCCATTTGACTCAGCTTTGTGTAACCTTTCTGTGTGTCACAGTTCAGCACATTCGCTCCCATCCGTATATACTGTCCAGGTGAAACTTTCTGTATGTCACACAATACAACCAAGTCATTTGCTACCAATATCATCTACCGCTTGATCCAAAAAACTCTCTGTGCGACATTTCTCTGGGTCGCAGACTAAATAGCCACCGTTAACAGGGTGTCAGTCAGTTCTACCATAGTTCTTGCACGTCACGTTCCCAAAAAAACAAAATATAAAAAAAAAAAAATTATTTTTTCAGTTGTTTTAGCTCAGTGATACAAATCCATTTTACTCAGCTTTGTGTAACCTTTCTGTGTGTCATAGTTCAGCACATTCGCTCCCATCCGTATATACTGTCCAGGTGACACTTTCTGTACGTCACACAATACAACCAAGTCATTTGCTACCAATATCATCTACCGCTTGATCCAGAAAATTCTCTGTGCGACATTTGTCTGGGTCGCAGACTAAATAGCCACCGTTAACAGGGTGTCAGTCAGTCCTACCATAGTTCCTGCACGTTACGTTCCCAAAAAAACAAAATATAAAAAAAAATAATAATTTTTTCAGTTGTTTTAGCTCAGTGATACAAATCCATTTGACTCAGCTTTGTGTAACCTTTCTGTGTGTCACAGTTCAGCACATTCGCTCCCATCCGTATATACTGTCCAGGTGAAACTTTCTGTACGTCACACAATACAACCAAGTCATTTGCTACCAATATCATCTACCGCTTGATCCAAAAAACTCTCTGTGCGACATTTCTCTGGGTCGCAGACTAAATAGCCACCGTTAACAGGGTGTCAGTCAGTTCTACCATAGTTCTTGCACGTCACGTTCCCAAAAAAACAAAATATAAAAAAAAAAAAAATATTTTTTCAGTTGTTTTAGCTCAGTGATACAAATCCATTTTACTCAGCTTTGTGTAACCTTTCTGTGTGTCATAGTTCAGCACATTCGCTCCCATCCGTATATACTGTCCAGGTGACACTTTCTGTACGTCACACAATACAACCAAGTCATTTGCTACCAATATCATCTACCGCTTGATCCAGAAAATTCTCTGTGCGACATTTGTCTGGGTCGCAGACTAAATAGCCACCGTTAACAGGGTGTCAGTCAGTCAGCACATTCGCTCCCATCCGTATAATCTGTCCAGGTGACACTTTCTGTACGTCACTTAATTCTACCGGACTTAATTTTTTTTTTTTATCATACACCTATATACAAAAAATGTTGAACCCCAGGGCTAAGGGTCGAGGGCGTGGGCATTCAATTACTGCAGGGGGCAGAGGCCATAGTCCTGGGCAGGGTGAGACAGTACCCGCTGATGAGGGAGCAGGGGAATTCCGCAGAGCTACACTCCCTAGCTTCATGTCTCAACTTACAGGGACACGTGGTAGAGGACTGTTGAAACCACAACAGTGCCAACAGCTGATCTCGTGGATTGCGGACAATGCTTCAAGTAATTTGTCCACCAGTCAGTCTTCCACGCAGTCCACCCACGTTACCCAAGAAAGCAACCTCCTTCCCCCCCAGTCTGCCCCCTCCCAGGAAAATTTGGAATGCGATCCGGCATACTCTCAGGAACTGTTTTCTGGACCCTTCCCAGAGTCACAAACCACTTCTCAGGTTGCTGCTGACCTCGTTCCCGATGCCCAAGTTTTCCAACTGTCACAGTCTGTGGGTGATGATGATGATGATGATGACAATGTTGACTTAGTGGAAGAAGTTTGTAAAGAGGTGTCGGACGATGAGGAGACACGGTTGTCAGACAGTGGTGAAGTTGTTGTTAGGGGAGGAATTCCGAGGAGGGAGCAGACTGAGGAATCGGAGGATGACGAGGTGACTGACCCAAGCTGGGTTGATATGCCGAGTGAAGACAGTGCTTCTGAGGCGGAGGCGAGTGCTGCACCAGAACAGGTTGTAAGAGGCAGTGGTGTGGCCAGAGGGAGAAGCAGGGCCAGAGCTGGTGCATCAGCAGCAACTGTTCCACGTAGTGAAGCTCCTGTGGCGAGGCCTAGATGTTCGCAAGTCTGGAGGTTCTTTAAAGAAAGTGAGGATGACCGACGGACTGTGGTGTGCAACCTGTGCCACACCAGGATCAGCAGGGGTGCCACCACTACTAGCCTAACCACCACCAGCATGCGCAGGCATATGAGTGCTAAACACCCCACTCAATGGAACCAAGGCCGTTCACCACCTCCTGCAGGTCACACCACTGCCCCTTCCCCTGTGTCACTCGCTGCCTCTGCTAGTCAACCCCCCGCGTCACTCGCTGCCTCTGCTAGTCAACCCCCTGCCCAGGACCCCGGCACGAGCGCCTCCCGCCGGAAAACCACACCTTCGCCTCCACGATCCTCCACAGCGTCCACCAACGTGTCCCAGCGCAGCGTTCAGCTGTCTTTACAGCAGACGCTGGAGCGCAAGAGGAAATACAGTTCCACCCACCCACATGCCCAAGCCCTCAACGTCCACATCTCCAAATTGCTGAGCCTGGAGATGCTGCCCTATAGGCTGGTAGAGACCGAGGCCTTTCGAAATCTCATGGCGGTGGCTGCCCCTCGGTATTCCGTCCCCAGCCGCCACTATTTTTCCCGATGTGCCGTCCCAGCCCTACACCAGCACGTGTCACAGAACATCATCCGTGCCCTGACCAACGCTGTTTCTGAGAAGGTCCACCTAACCACGGACACGTGGACAAGTGCTGCCGGGCAGGGACACTATATCTCACTGACGGCACATTGGGTTAACTTGGTGGAGGCTGGGACCGAGAATGACCCTGGGGCCGCTCATGTACTGCCCACACCGAGGATTGCGGGGCCTACCTCGGTCACGGTCTCTCAGACGTACTATGCCGCCTCCTCCCTCCTCCTCCACCGAATTACCATCCGTGGGCACGGCGCCTTCAGTCGGTAGCTCTAGGCGCAGCAGCAGTGCCGTGGGTAAGCGCCAGCAGGCGGTGCTCAAACTGCTGAGCTTAGGTGACAAAAGGCACACCGCCCAAGAGCTGTTACAGGGCATCACGGCGCAGACCGATGTGTGGCTGGCACCGCTGAACCTCAAGCCAGGCATGGTTGTGTGTGACAACGGGCGTAACCTGGTGGCGGCTCTGCAACTCGGCAGACTGACACATGTGCCATGCCTGGCCCACGTGTTCAATCTTATAGTTCAGCGGTTCCTCAAGACATACCCCAATCTGTCTGATTTGCTCACCAAGGTGCGCCGCATCTGTGCGCATTTCCGCAAGTCGAGCACAGATGCTGCCACTCTCAGGGCAGCGCAGCGCCGCCTACAACTGCCCGCTCACCGACTGTTGTGCGACGTGCCCACGAGATGGAATTCCACATTAAACATGTTATCCAGAGTTTACCAGCAGCGCAGAGCGATTGTAGACTGCCAGATGTCATCTTCCACCAGAACTGGTAGTCAGGTCTCTCAGATTCCTCAAGTCTACAATGAGGAGTGGACGTGGATGTCTGATATCTGCCAGGTGTTGAGCAACTTTGAGGAGTCAACACAGATGGTCAGCGGCGATGCCGCCATTATCAGCCTCACCATCCCGCTGCTTTGCCTGTTGAAAAAATCACTGCTCAGCATCAAGTCGGATGCTTTGCGCTTGTCACCAGAGACGGTGGAGGAAGATACGTCGCTTGATAGCCAGAGCACCCTCCGGTCTGTTTCTCAGCGCGTATCGGAGGAGGGGGATGAGGATGAGGAGGAAGAGGAGGAGAATGTCGGCGAGACAGTAGAGGGTACCAGTGCTCAGTCCTTAACTCTTGAGCGTGTATGGGCTGAAGAGGAGGACTTGGAGGAGGAGGAGGAGGAAATGGAGAGTCAGGTCAGTGAGGAGGGAATTCTTGCGAGTTGGGACTCTGGCGCACATGGCAGACTTCATGTTAGGCTGCCTATCCCGTGACCCTCGCGTTAGAAGAATTTTTTCAAACACCGATTACTGGGTGTTCACTCTCCTGGACCCACGGTACAAGCAGAACCTTTCCACTCTCATCCCTGCAGAGGAAAGGAGTATGAGAGTGAATAGGTATCAACAGGCCCTGGTGCACAAGCTGAAACAATTCTTCCCATCTGATGCCGCTAGCGGCAGAGGGCATGGTTCTGTGGGCCAAGTAGCGGGGGAGAGGAGGCGAGCAGGCAGCTTGTCCAGCACTGGCAGGGGAACGCTCTCCAAGGCCTTTGCCAGTTTTATGTCACCCCAGCAAGACACTGTCACCTGTCCCCAGTCTAGGCAGAGTAGGGGGGAGCTGTACAGAAAGATGGTGAGGGAGTACCTAGCTGACCATACCAACGTCCGTAGCGATCACTCTGCTCCATACAACTACTGGGTTTCAAAGCTGGACACGTGGCCTGAACTGGCGCTGTACGCCTTGGAGGTGCTGGCCTGCCCTGCCGCTAGCGTTCTGTCAGAGCGGGTATTCAGTGCAGCTGGTGGCGTCATCACCGATAAGCGTACACGCCTGTCAACTGACAGCGCTGACAGGCTGACGCTTATTAAAATGAACAAAGCCTGGATTTCACCGGAATTTCCTCCAGGGGAAAGCAGCTAAAGATTTAAATAACTTATGTATCCGATTCCTCCTCTCTACTCCTCCTCCTCCTCCATATCGTCTTTGCCTAATGCTGACCCAAAAAACACCATTTTTTAGAGGTCCAACTGGCACTCTTTTAGTACAATTTTTCAGGAGGGCCCCCTACAGGCCCTCTCTTCAAACAATTTTTCAGGAGGGCCCCCCTACAGGCCCTCTATTCAAACAATTTTTCCAGAGGTCCACCTATAGGCCCTCTCTTCAAACAATTTTTCAGGAGGGCCCCCTACAGGCCCTCTATTCAAACAATTTTTCCGGAGGGCCCCCTACAGGCCCTCTATTCAAACAATTTTTCCGGAGGTCCACCTACAGGCCCTCTATTCAAACAATTTTTCCAGAGGTCCACCTACATGCCCTCTATTCAAACAATTTTTCCAGAGGTCCACCTACAGGTCCTCTCTTCAAACAATTTTTCCGGAGGGCCCCCTACAGGCCCTCTATTCAAACAATTTTTCAGGAGGGCCCCCTACAGGCCCTCTATTCAAACAATTTTTCCAGAGGTCCACCTACAGGCCCTCTATTCAAACAATTTTTCCAGAGGTCCACCTACAGGCCCTCTATTCAAACAATTTTTCCAGAGGTCCACCTACAGGCGCTCTATTCAAACAATTTTTCAGGAGGGCCCCCTACAGGCCCTCTATTCAAACAATTTTTCAGGAGGGCCCCCTACAGGCCCTCTATTCAAACAATTTTTCCAGAGGTCCACCTACAGGCCCTCTATTCAAACAATTTGTCCAGAGGTCCACCTACAGGCCCTCTCTTCAAACAATTTTTCCGGAGGGCCCCCTACAGGCCCTCTATTCAAACAATTTTTCCGGAGGTCCACCTACAGGCCCTCTCTCCAATTCCAGTTCCAAGTTTTATTTGCGCATACTGCATACATTTTTATTTTTGGGATAGGTGTGAAAAATAATATTACTTGCGAATCTATATTGCCCAACATTGGATACGGTAGCAAGTAGAAGACCAAACACATGCTGCTCACAGGGTTCAGCAAATTCCTTGTCCACCCGCAAATTCCTTGTCCACAATGTCAAGGAGGACGAGGTTCTGTGGATGAGCAACAAGTCCTTCTGTACTGAAATCGCTGACAAAGTCTCCATCTAAGAACACACAGACCATTGTGGAGAGAGCGGCACAGCTCGCCATCAAAGTGAGGAACCCCAACGCCAGACTGCGCAGAGAAGATAACGAATAAATATCTCTGTGGTTATTTTTGCTAAATAAAAGTTAAATAAACCCCCCAAAAAATTCATCTGTTAATGTGCCTGATCCACCCAAGTTGAATCTGTCCCATCATGAGAAAGTCCCCCCCAAGGAGTCCCCACTGTAACTTGCTTCCCATACAACTACCTCACCCCCCGACACCTGTGTCTCGCTATTGTCCACCACCTCCTCAGACAACACTGGTAAATCCACAGTGTCAGCACACGGAAACAGCAACAGGTCTTGCGAATTGGGGCAGAGAATGTTCTGGGCTAGCACATCAGGGAAGGGGTGACTATGGGGTTCCAGGGAGTACGTGCCACACTTGATCTAGCTCATAATTTACAACTGTACCGGTTGATGCTAAATTTTTAAGTTGGGGTCCTGCGTCTTCATTCTAAATACATCCTCCACCACCACCACCACCACACACGCTAGCCCAGGGGGCACTCCTCTGGCTCTTCCAGCGAAACCTCCTTGCCCCACCCTGCCCCCCCCACCTACAGGCCCACTCTACAATTTAGCCGGATAGGGGACGTATCCGAAGTTGTACTCATGTTTGTTTTTGTTCTTCTTTTATCTGCCTCCTGACCTGTGATAGGCAGAGCATGGACACGTCCCCTTAGCTGCAATGGAAAAGACACTTCCCTGACCAGAGCAAGCTCTTTTTCCCTTTTCCGTGTTCGAAATATCCATGAAATATAGGGTCCCAAGATAGGGGACGTATACGGTATTAAACTGAGAAGAATCGATACTGCACCGGCTGATGCTAGAGTATTTCCAATTGCATTCCGGCTGTTGTCACCACCACACACGCTAGCCCAGGGGGCACTCCTCTGGCTCTTCCAGCGAAACCTCCTTGCCCCACCCT
Source organism: Rhinella marina (assembly GCA_900303285.1). Classification (NCBI taxonomy): domain Eukaryota; kingdom Metazoa; phylum Chordata; class Amphibia; order Anura; family Bufonidae; genus Rhinella; species Rhinella marina. Next base: position 161,964 of record ONZH01011173.1, read on the forward strand.
GCCCCCCCCCCCCCACCTACAGGCCCACTCTACAAACAATTTAGCCAGATAGAGGACGTATCCGAAGTTGCGAAGTTGTACTCATGTTTGTTTTTGTTCTTCTTTTATCTTCAGAGCATGGACACGTCCTCTTAGCTGCAGTGGGAAAGACACTCCCCTGGCCAGAGCAAGCTCTTTTTCTGTTTTCCGTGTTCGAAAATCCATTCAATATAGGAGACGTATACGGTATTAAACTGAGAAGAATTGATACCATACGGGTTAAAGCAACAGTTTTCCCAAATCCATCCAGCTGTTGTCACCACCACACACGCTAGCCCAGGGGGCACTCCTCTGGCTCTTCCAGCGAAACCTCCTTCCCCCCCACCTACATGCCCTCTCTCCAAACAATTTTCCCGGAATAGGGGGATGTATTAGATATTGTACTGATTCTGAATTGCCTCCTGCAATAGACGGGAATCGAACCCAGATCAACTGCTTGGGAAGTAGCTATGCTCACCACTATACCACCAGCAGGCACAGCAACTGATAAGAACAGATACTAAACTTGATTTCAGCTGCAGTGCCAGCATGAGCAGTGGTGTCACCTGCAGGCGGTGATGGACCTTCGTTGCACCTAGTTGGGTGCTTCCCTAACATGTGATGGGTATTTGCCTCGCCTTTCTTGGTCTGGGTGAGCACAATTGCCATGAGGGTAACCACCAGGCTGTTGCCTGAGAATTTGGGGTAATGGTGGGATTAGGCAGCCTCAGAGGCATCCATGCATGCTGCCCCTGCTGTTTCCTGTCCATTTCCGTGGTGTTTCCATCATTTTCTGAGGTTTCCACCCAGCCTTCCCTAGGCAGAGCCTTGGTCCCCCGCAAAAATGCTCGAGTCTCCCATTGACTTCAATGGGGTTCGTTATTCGAAACGAGCACCCGAGCATCGGGAAAAGTTCGACTCGAATAACGAGCACCCGAACATTTTAGTGCTCGCTCATCTCTAGTCATTTTCTGATGACATATCCATATAAACTTATTCCACTGTAAATGTACAGAATAGGTTAAAAAGCTTCTAAATATGAAAAATACTTCTAATGCTAAATGGGGGTGAGTCATTGGATGTCTTATATCTTGACTCCTTCAAAGCATTTGATACCGGTCCACAAAAAAAGATTAGCACATAAAATGACTGGGGGAAATTGTGTGTATGTATTAAGTAACTAGTTCAGTGAAAACAGACGGTAGTTATTAACAGTACATACTTAGATTGGGTCACCGTCACTTGTGGGGTATCACAGGAGTCAGAATTGGACCCTATTTATTAATGATCTTGTAGAGGGTTACACAGTAAAATATAATTTTTTGCTGATGTTACTAAAATGTGGAAAGCTAATAAAGCTGGGTTCACATCACATTTTGTGACTTACATTTAACATATAAAAAAATAGAATTCCATTAGGATTTTTTTTTTTAACAATGGACTCTATGATGATGGATGCTACTATATAAAAAAGATAACAGAACATAGTCTCAGGCATAATTACCTATGGGTACAACAGAGCATTAGTAGATTGTGAGCCTAGAGCCAACTGACCCACATCCTTTTGAATCTAGGAAATAAAAATCTTTATAACAAATCACTCTTTCATAGGCACATCTGTTACCAACATTAGATATGATTTCTCCAATAGTGGGTATAGTCGAACTCTTCCATTTCCCTGTGATAGTCAAATTAGTGGAAAAGAAAACTTCCTGCGGTAGGAAATAATTTATGTGGAAGAATGAAAGAGATAGAGGGACTAGAAGGTATCGATGCCACCAAACAGTATACTAACCTCCATCAATTGAGAAGCATTGGTCATGACTAGAGATGAGTGAACGTGCTCGTAACGAGCACTGTAGCGCTCGGCTCCCCTGCACTCGCATGGGCGCAGGCATCCACTTCCGTCCTCCTCACCCGACGGAAGCGAATGCCTGCACCCATGTGAGCGCAGGGGAGCTGAGTGCTACAGTGCTCGTTACGAGCACGTTCGCTCATCTCTAGTCATGACCTAATTGTCTACTTTTGCCCTGGAAATTGGTAAATAACACCCTCTAGTCTCCTAGAACTCAATTTTTAGGACTTTGCTTTTTCTCTTGCCTCTCCCTAAGCTCTTAAACACAATGACAGCAATCTTAAATCACTGACATACACAGCTATGGGTAAACAAATGTTTGGAGGTGTTAAAGAGTAACTAAACCTTTGACTAAACTTTTAAAAAGGTGTAATGGATTTTCTATTTTTATTAGTCTTTTCCTGCTTCTGCCTGCTTTGCTAAGCTAAGAGAACTGCATGTCAGCATGCAGAAGCAGGAGGGTACCCATGTGCTATGCCAGGAGTTAGTAAACCTCCGAGGGGTACGGGCAGGAGCAGCAATATGCATTCCCGCCTGTACGCACTGCTGTTGTGGCTCCATTCATAAAGTGCTGACCCGCTGAGCAGTCAGAAATGTCAATTTTAAGAACACAGGGAATGGTGTGCATTAGGGAGAACAAACTATAATAAAAATAGAAAATCCAACTTTTTTCCTTTGCCGTTGCCCTTAGCAACCATGTGCCCACATCCTCCACCAACTGTAACACTGCGGGTTGTAGTGTATAGTTAGGGACACTCACGGAGGCACTGGTGTTCATGTCACTTTATTATGGTCCAGTTTCACGAGGTTAAGTCAAAACATGCTTTCTTTAGTGTAACCAAAGCTTCCAGCATTTCAGCAACAAATCACAAACCAAAAACCTTCCCTTCTGGGACTTACTAACAATATAAAGAATCTGCCTCACCTAGGCTACAGCAGTTCATCTGACGTTCCAACGGCATGTAGTTTGCTCACTGGTCCTCAGTAGTCCTAGCACCATATGCTCTCCTTGAAGATCTACTCTGCTACAGAGCTACAGAACCCTTTATATGGCCACCTAATAAGGCTAACCGCCTTCAGGTGTTTTAGGGAAAACACCAACAGTAAAAACACTGCCTAAACAACTAAGTTTCGTCAGGCCACAGCCCCTCCTGGATTACAATTACTTCACCCAGGTGAGAAATCTGGGTGAAATATACCTTCCTTCCACCAGTATTCCACCTGCATGACCACATATCCCCCCCCTCTCCAGACCGGAGGGCTGAATACCAGTTTTTCTGGACTATGTTCCAACACAAAGTTAAAATTTTGGAGAGACAAGAACCACCTGGTGACTCTAGCCTTTCTCTCACGGTTTTTTTTTTATCCATGTTAGGGGGCATGGTCTCAGAGCAACTTAAACTTCCTCCCTAACAAAAAATATTTAAGCGATTCCAGTGCCCACTTTACAGCTAAACATTCCCTTTCAACTATTGCATAGTTTTGCTCTGTCAGTTTCCTACTTAAATACATAATAGGATGTTCTTCCCCATTTACTTCTTGGGACAGTACTTCCCCTAGTTCTGAGTCAGAAGCATCAGTCTGAACCAGGAACTCTTGTAAAATCCAGGGTCACCAGTACCGGCTGTTGAGAGAGGCTAGCCTGTAATACCTAGAACAACTCTTTGGCTTGGGGGACCAACCTTCCACCCTTAGTTAGGTCTGTTAGGGGTGTTGCAATAGACGCAAAATTTTTCACAAACCTCCGATAGTACCCCGCAATGCCTGAGAATGCCCTGACCTGTTTTTTTGTCAGAAGCCACAGCCAATTTTGAATTGCTTCCACCTTATTTAATTGGGGCTTAATCAGCCCCTGGCCGATAATATATCCCAAGTACCTGGCTTCCTGTAATCCCAAGGCACATTTTTCGGGGTTGATGGTTAGCCCTGCGTCGCTTATTGACTCTTTGTACCTTTTTAAAGTGACTCTGCGCTATAAATGACCACATTGTCAAGATACGCAGCAGCGTATCCTCGATGTGGTCGCAGGATTCTATCCATCAATCTCTGGAAGGTAGCTTGAACCCCATGCAACCCAAACGGAATTACCACATACTGAAATAGTCCCTCCAGGGTTAGAAATGCTGTTTTCTCTTTTGCTTCTGGGGTTAAAAAGGGATGTGCCAATAACCCTTGGTAAGGTCTAACGTTGTAATGAACCTAGCACTCCCTAGACTTTCAATTAGTTTGTCAACCCTGGGCATGGGATATGCATTGAATTTTGAAATCTCGTTAAGTTTCCTAAAATGATTACAAAACCTCCAGGTCTCATTAGGTTTTGGGATTAAGACAATGGGACTGCCCCTTTCACTCCTAGACTCTTCTATCACTCCCAACTCAAACATTCTCTTTATTTCCTCTGACATAGCCTTCCTACAGGCTTCCGGGATACAGGAGGGTTTTAAGTTTACGATCTGTCTGGGTTCAGTGATAATCTGATGGCTAATCAGATGGGTTTGTCCTGGAATATCAGAAAATTTCTCCCGATTTTGTTGCAAAAACTCTTTTGCCTCTTGTTGGTGTTTCCCTGACAGGGTCTCACCCATTTTCACAGGGGGAATGGAGTGGGATTCCTTCCCTTTTTTTGGACTTCTGCCACTAAGGACTCCCTATCTTTCCAGGGTTTGAGAAGGTTGACATGATACACCTGGAAAGGCTTTCTTTTCCCTGGCAGATGTACCTTATAGTTAACATTACTTATTTTTCCACTACTTCATATGGACTTTGCCATTTGGTGAGAAACCTACTCTCCACGGTGGGGACTAATACTAGGACCCTATCCCCAGGGTTGAAACTCCTGATCTGTGAAGAGCAATTATATACCCTACCTTTGGGAGGCTTGGGCCTTCTGTAAATACTCTTTCACTAAGGGCATTACAGTCTCAATACGTTCTTGCATGTGGTTTTTATATGTTTTTATATGTTCGATAATGCTTTTGAAAGGGGTAGCCTCTGTTTCTTAGGTTCCTTTGGCTTTGTCAAGAAGTCCCCTGGGGGTGTCAGCCATAAACTAATTCAAATGAGGAAGGTTAATAGGCAATCCCAATCTCAACCATCCCTCTCTACTACTTTCTTCAACATCTGTTTTAGCATCTTGTTAAATGTTTCAACTAAGCCTTAGGTGTGATTCACCGAAGTGCATAATTGAATAATTTTGAATAGCCTGCGCAGATCCTTCATAACCCCGGACATAAAGGGAGTTCCCTGATCGTTAAGGATCACAATGGGGAATCCAGTTCTAGAGAACATAAAAAATAACTCTCTGGCAATTAGAGGTTTTAGAGGCAATGTTCCTTAGGGGGACAGCCTCAGGATAACGAGTGGCATAGTCAACAATGAGTAAAATATGCTGATGCCCCCTAGCGGCTTTTACTACCTCCCCCACAAGATCTATAGCCACTCTCTCGAACAGAATCTCAATGATCGGTAGCAGTACCAGGGGACTCCGGAAATGAGACACATGTGCACTCAATTAGCACACGGGGCAGGAGTCACAGTAATTTTTACTTCTCGATAGAGCCCAGGGATTTTCATCCCTCAAATGCCCCGCCAGAGCATGACTGTGGCCTAGGTCTAAGACTATGCGTCGGTAATGTCAAGGCACCAAAAGCTGCTCAACAACCTCTCCGTTACTTTAGGAAACTCGGTAAAAGAGATTATTATTCACTTAAAAATTGGGAAATTGTCGATCAGCCTCTGGTTCCTGAGGTACCCTGTCGATGACCTTTCTCGGGCATGTACAAGGGAGGGATTCCTTAAAGCGGCTCTGTCACTAGGTTTTAACCTATGTATTTAAATACATAGGTTAAAACCCCTTAACTTGTACAGTTAGAACATACCTGTATTGCAGAGTACAGCGCAGCGGTTGTGCTGAAAAAAGACCTTTAAACTTTATGTTAATGAGCCTTCGGAGCACCGGGGGGCGGGCTCTTTCTTCCTGAGCACCGCTTCTTCACCGCCCCCCGGGTCCCGAGGCTCTCCCCGATGCCGACGTCCACGCCCCTCTGAAAATTGATTGACAGCTGAAATCCCGCCGGCGCATGCGCAGAAGCGCTTGCAGTGCCGAACACCGCAAGCGCTTCCATCCTTGTGCGCACGCGCCGTCACTTCCGGGTTCAGCGAAGTGACGGCGCGTGCGCACAAGGATGGAAGCGCTTGCGGTGTTCGGCACTGCAAGCGCTTCTGCGCATGCGCCGGCGGGATTTCAGCGCTAGGCCAAACGGCCTAGCGCTGTCAATCAATTTTCAGAGGGGCGTGGACGTCGGCATCGGAGAGAGCCTCGGGACCCGGGGGGCGGTGAAGAAGCGGTGCTCAGGAAGAAAGAGCCCGCCCCCCGGTGCTCCGAAGGCTCATTAACATAAAGATTAAAGGTCTTTTTTCAGCACAACCGCTGCGCTGTACTCTGCAATAAAGGTATGTTCTAACTGTAGAAGTCAAGGGGTTTTAACCTATGTATTTAAATACATAGGTTAAAACCTAGTGACAGAGCCTCTTTAATTGCGCAGTGCCAAAATTTTTACTAGATACCCTTAAGTCAGACAGTACTAGACCACTGTCAATACCTGTAAAGGAAAACTATTCTCCTCACACCTTTCTGGCAATACTTCAGGCCCATCAATTCCCTTAACCTCCAATAACCCCTTTATAGAAGATTGCTTTGCGGCTCTGATGGGTTTGCCCCTCTCCCGTTACTTTCAGAAGTAGGGAAAGTTACATCCAATGATGGCATTATGCCACCACACCTACATCATAGTCAACAAAACTAGAGGCAGTTTTGAAAGTCACCTGGGCCACGGGATAGGCCTTAATACCCCTGTGGATACACAGCACACTCAGGGGTTCTCCCTTGACACTGTCTCTGGTTATGTAAGAAGCATGCACCAAAGTCACAAGACTTCCCGAGTTTAGTAATGCAGTTGTGTGTTGATTATTCAATTTCTACCTCCAGGGAAGCCACACAGACCGGATCGGTAAACAAGGACATCCGCCGGCCGACCTCGCACTCCATTGGTTCGGAAGTAAGGGGACAAGTAGTGACCACATGCCCCACTTCCCAGCACCTCCAACATTGAGGAAGTCCTTGTTTCGGAGGGGAAAATCGTGGCACGCTTGGGGAAAACCTCTGGGAACTCTCCTGTGCCATTTTTCCTGTTTCTCCAGTCGGAGACAGTCTTCTACCTGTGGTAGATTTGGGACGGGCACTCCTGGAAGGGAAACAGGGGAAGGCGTTGTCCCGAAGTTAGTCCTCCGTGGTGAGATACCTGTCAACCAGGTTCACCAACTCATACAGGTTTTTGGGCCCTCCCTGCCCCACCCAGCGCTGTAATGTCCTAGATAACGTAGTTGTAAATTAGATGAAACAGGTCAAACATTTGGGACCTCTCGCCCCCTCTGATGTACATATAAAAACTGCTTAACTTCCTGTAATAAATGAGTTCTGCTTTGATACTTGCTTAGGATCAGTGTGGTTCTTCCGTGCACATTAAACTAACAGCTTGTAATTTGGAGCAGAGAGAAAAACCCTAAGGCTCCAGTTGAGAGCCCTCCACAACAGTTGGTGCCCCATGTGGGGCTCAGGGGAAAGTAATGTCAGCAGCCAAAGGATTAGACTGCCAGAGTGCAGTGCACCGTCGCTTGAGGGAGGGGACTGCAGCCCCAGAGATAAGAAAATTGATTATCTTACCTACCTCTGGTCGAGGCTGCACCGCATTACGGTAGTCATGTCACGCTCCGGTGTGGGGGGAAGATACCACACCAAGCGCAGTAGGGAAAAGGGGGGAAAGGAGATGGAGATTAGGCCTGGAAACTAGGGAAGGCAGATGGACACCTCTTAGAGAAACCCTGACTCCAGTCCTGACTAACTACCAGTATGAACTGGCCTCGAAGGTAGGCAAGTTCATACGCAGGATACCTAGGACTCAAACTGTCCCTGAAGGACCCTGAAGCTAATGTCAGGAATGAGGCAAACTGTTCCTCCACCAACCTGGACAAACAGGAGTCTCCCCTCAGGCCCAATCACCAAACACAGGGAAGGGATACACACAAATAATACAAAAATACAAAAGGCAAAGAGGACACTTAACTTTCCAGCAGCTAATGGTAGCCACGAGATCTCCACTGAGAATCCAAACACCAGCAGGCCACAGATACAACAAAGTATAAACCGCACAGCATGGTGGGAGAAGCAACACTAAATAGGCAAGGATAATTGATAAGACACCTACACCTGAAGGAGGAGGGCGTGGTGAATGCCAGCAACAACAAAACAACCAAAGGAGAACCTGTCAGATTAACCCACGTGTTGCCAGCCTCACTGACCTCCTGCTACCTGTTGCAGGAATGTCAGTATGTCCCGGCACGTTTGTGACAAGTCATTTCTGCTGGACAGAAGTTACTAGCTAAGTAGCAACCTCTGCTGAAGTTGAAACCTCGAGTTCCTAGAATTTAGTCTGATGAAAGAAGGGGGATTTGTTTCTGCTGTGATTCTTTGTGTGTATTCATCTGTTCCGTGTTACTGAGAGGGGAGGGGAAAGCAGAGTGAAAAAGCAGACCAAGGAACAGACGGGAGGATCGCATAAATTCTGTACTAGCTGCTCATGAGAGAGCTAGGGACAGACGGGCGATCCCAAATGGACAGGAAGGTCGCACAGTTCCTGTACTGGCTGCTCCAGAGCACCAGTGACAGATGGGGCAACCTTAGGGTAGTAGACCAGACGTGGAGAACTAGCAGGTAGGCCCGTGCGGTCAGAGAACTGAGTTTGATTGAGACTAACCCCTTCCCTGTCAGGTGTGTTGTTTGTGTATTGTCTGGCCGGCCCCGTACTGGGAAGTTGAAACATGGGTAACACAGTGTCAATGCTACCTGGAGAACGGACGGCCCCTCAAGTGGTGGCTGAAGAGACTTGTGTGTGTTAATGTATGGGAAATGTTTCTTTATGTCTGTCTGTTCTACGTTGAATGTTATGTCTGTTACTTGTTATGTCTGTGTGGACCAGAAAACTGACTAGTAGAGGAAGGTCACACAGCCAAGTTTACTGTGAGCGAAATCAGCTCTACCGATGTGGTGATGAGGCCAAATTACCGGTTAAGCTGAGAATGAAAGAAATCATCACTCTCTGGCTTTAGGCCAAATAGGAGTAAAATTATTACAAAGTTTCTAACAGGAGTGAACACAGGACATTCGGGTATGAATTTAGAACATTCTATTCTAGCTGTTATGAAAAACAATGCGAGCATCAGCAGGAAAATTATAATTATAAGAAATTAGGCTGGGCAGAAATGATTGATGAAAAGACAAATGATTACCTTTACATGCCGCAAACACAGCCCCCTACAATGGCGCGGGAGGACCCTGCTGCAGGTTGTTGTGATGGTGCAGATGTTCAGGACTCTAGGTCAAGGGGAATTGGATAAAGATGTTAGGTTAGGTCCTGCATTTGATACAAGGTCAAGTGAAGTATTTGGTCCTGGGTGTCCTGCCCATCTGCTAGAATCACAAGAGGATGGTAAACTGAATCCAGAGTAGTGAGAAAAAGCATGTAGGGAAAATAAAGGGTGGCTGAAAGATAACAAGCTTACAGAACAAGCAGAAGTCTGACTGTGAGTAGTGAGGAAAGTGTATAGAGGAGGTGTAGAGAGACAGAGAAAATAGGAAGTATTATTATGAAGGTTATTACGATAATGTTAAACCACCTCCCCAAACGAGAAAGAAAAAAGTAAGTCTGCCACCCTATAATGGTCTTGGGGGATGGACCTGCAGAGTCTGCGGGACCCAAAACCCAGATTGGAAAGAGAATTGTGCTGTGTGTGGTCCTCCTCGACCACATCACATGAGAGGATTGTATTCTGTGTTGACCAAGCCCGGATCACTGTCCCACAAACACCCATCTTTTTAGGAATGGCTGGGGAAGCAGTCAGGACGAAACAAAGACAGATGAAGAGGAAAAAGTTAGACCAAGTTTGGAAACAGGCAATCCAGTATTGTCTGTGCCCTCAAACATTTTAGCAAATTAAAGTCTGGCTCCAATGATATCCCTCACTCTAGGTGATAAAGAAGTAGTCCCGTTTTTGATTGGTACTGGAGCAGCCAAGACAGTTGTGCACAGCAAACATGTCCTCCCCGACTTAATCTCCACAGACACCCATCCTTGCGTAGGAGTGGATGGGAAAGTAGTACACTCCCCTTTTAACAGAACCCATCCGTGTTAGATTTGCCCTTAACCAAGAAGTGCTTGCTCGGTTGCTGGTCAGCGATACCGTCCAGTGTTGCCTCCTGGGTGCAGACTTGCTTGCAAAAGTACGTGCCAGCATCTCATACCAGGAGGATGGCACTGTGAAACTAATAGGTGCCCACAATGACCAGGAACTTTGTTTGTTAGCTGTTAGTGATAAAACTCCCTGGTGCATGTTTGTGTCAGTACTCCTAGAAGATGAGAAGGAAGCCCTGCTTGCAGGAATGTCGGGCCATCTGTGGGCTACTGGACCTATGGATGTTGGCAAGCTCCCAGTCGCTCCTGTAGAAGTGGAGATGAAAACTGGCACCCACTTTCCAGGAAAATGCAGTATCTCTTGAGTATGACACAGTCAGATGTCATATCTCAAACAGGGGATTATAAAGGAGATTGTATCCCCTTCTAACACTCTTTTGTACCTTGTGAAAAAAAAACTGAGAAGGGCAAAACTCTCACAGTACTGGATGGTACGTGACCTACGTGCTGTCAATGAAGCCAAAGTTTTTAACACCCCCATTGTTCCTAATCCACACACCTTGTTGGCTCTCTACCTCAACCCACTCCACTGTGATTGATTTGGCAAATGGTTTCTTTTCAGTACCACTACATCCAGACACTTGGTATTTGTTTGCCTTCACACATGAGGTTAAATAGTATACCTGGGTGGTGCTGCCGCAGGGAGCCCAGGACAGTACGCATACTGCAGCCATGTCACAAGTTTTGTCAGATTGGAACTTACCACATCCAGAGGTTGTGCTCATGCAATATGTTGATGACTTATTGCTCTGCTGTCTCTCCAGGGACACCTGTGTACAGGCCTTTTTTCACTTTTTGGCTGACCATGGCTGCAAGGTGTCACACATCTCACCCCTGAATGTAAGAAGGCTGTGGGGGATACCGTTTTGCCCAGAAACATGAATGCACTAAGGACATTTTTGGGACTTGTTTCTTATTGCAGACCTTGGCGCAGGTTGGCCTTGGCCTGTGCTTTAACAAACTGGGTTATGGCCGCTTCCATATTAGCGCATGATTCCTTCAGGCAGATAGCGGGTTTTACCCACGACATCCACTGGAGTTAAAGGTTCTTGAGGAAAACACCTTTTTTCTCTCCTTTGTGCCGTTGCCCTTAGAAACCATGTGCCCGCATCCTCCACCAACTGTAATACTGCGGGGTGTAGCGTACAGTCAGGGAAACTCAGTGAGGCACTGGTGGCATAAAGTTCACGTCACTTTATTATGGTCCAGTTTCACGAGGTTAAGTCAAAACATGCTTTCTTTAGCGTAACCAAGGCTTCCAGAATTTCAGCAACAAATCACAAAACAAAAACCTTCCCGTCTGGGACTAACAATATAAAGAATCTGCCTCACCTTGGCTAAAGCAGTTCATCTGGCGTTCCAACGGCATGTAGTTTGCTCACTGGTCCTCAGTAGTCCTAGCACCATATGCTCTCCTTGAAGATCTACTCTGCTACAGAGCTACAGAACCCTTTATATGGCCACCTAATAAGGCTAACCGCCTTCAGGTGTTTTAGGGAAAACGCCAACAAGCTGTACTGGAAGGGAGGGAACTGTTGATCCCAACAGTTAATAGGATAATTTTAAGTTGCCATGTCACATTTGAAGACACTAGAGTAGACCAAATATGTGTATATTTTGTTGTTTCAGTTTTACATAATAAAGTATTTTTGAAAACAAAAAATAATGGTTTTGTGTTTTAATTTTCTCAGAGCTACATTTCTTTTATTTTTCTGCCGATCATCTTGTATGAGGGCTCTTTTTTTGCAGGAAGAGCTGACATTTTTATTGGTACCATATTTGGGTACATATAATTTTTTGATCATTCAATATGACAAGTTTTTGGGCCTATTTTGGCACAGTTATTATTTTTATAGTTCTGATATTTTTATAGAGCAGGTCATTATGGACATAGCAATACCTAATATGTCTATCTTTTATTCTTATTTCAGTTTTATACAATAAAAGCATTTGTGAATAAAAATCATGTTTTGTTGTGTCATCATCTTCTGAAAGCTATATTTTTTTTTATTTTTCGGATTTTTTTGATCACTCACTATAACACTTTATGTGGCAAAGTGACCAAATCTTTTGTTTTGGCAGTGATTTTATTTTTTTATGGAATTCACCTTAGGGGTTAGATCATGTGATATTTTCATAGAGCAGGTAGTTACGGACGCGGTGATAGTAGATAATATGTCTACTCAATAAAAGCATTTTTGAAAAAAAAAATCAACATGTTTTAGCAACTCCATTTTCTGAAAGCCATATATTTTTTTATTTTTTGGGCGATTGTCTTATGTAGGAGCTCATTTTTTTTGCAGGAAGAGATGACGTTTGATTGGTACTATTTTGGGGTGCATACAACTTTTTAATCACTTGGTATTACACTTTTTACTATGAAAGGTGACAAAAAAATTGCATTTTTGGCACAGTTTTTTTTTTACAGTGTCAACCTTAGGGTTCATGCACATGAATGTATTTTCTTTCCATGTCCGTTCCGTTTTCTTTTTGCGGACCATATGCGGAACCATTCATTTCAATGGGTCCGCAAAAAAACAGAAGGTACTCCATGGTACACATTCCGTTTCCGTATGTCCGTATTTCAGCTCCGAAAAAAAAAATAGAACATGTCCTATTATTTCCGCATTACGAACAAGGATAGAACTGTTCTATTAGGGGGCAGCTGTTCTGTTCCGCAAAATACTGAATACTTTTTGCGGATCCGTTTTTTGTGGACTGCAAAATACATATGGTCATGTGCATGAGCCCTTAGGGGGTAAGTCATATAATATTTTTTTATAGAGCAGGTCATTATGGACGCGCCGAGACCTAATGTCTACTTTTTTTTTTATTTATTTTAGTTTTACACTATAAAAGCATTTTTGAAGAAAACAACTTCATGTTTTAGTCTCCATTTTCTGAAAGCCATTTTTTTTTAAAATCTTTTGGGCGATTGTATTATTCAGGGGTTCATTTTTTGCGGGAAGAGATGACCGTTTGATTGGTACTATTTTGGGGTACATATGTCTTTTTGATTGCTTAAAATTGCACTTTTTGTTATTTAAAGGCTATGTACACCTTTGGGGGCAAATTTTTTTTATTATTGCATTATACTTATTTTGACCTAAAAATAACTTTTTCAATTGGTCTTTATTAACAATATGGAATCCTTTTTTGTGTACAAAGCTGATAAGCTGTACTAGCTGCCTGTGGATTTTTTCCCATTTCTGTCAACTGAGGAGCAGACTGACAGCTTATCTCTTCTCTCTGACCATATAAACACTCATTAAAACTCAATCCTTACCTTACTGATAAGAATGTGTTTTAAATAAGTGTTTATGACCTCTCAGTAGTTTACACATAAAGCCTCATTCACACGTCAGTGTTTCACGGACGTGTTCTGTACGTGTTCTCCACGGACAGCACACGTCCCCATTCATTTTAATGTGTGTGTTCAGACATCAGTGTTTCATCACGGTCCGTGGGTCAGTGCTTTCAGCACGGATGCATGTCCTATCTTGATCAGTGTTCCCGGATCCCCCACGCCCATTATAGTCTATGGGTCCATGAAAACCACGGATGCAACACGGATGCCATCCGTGTTGCATCCGTGTTTCACGGATCATTAAAAAGAGATGCTTTGAAAATTATTTTTCAGCTGTTTAGTGTCAGTGAAACACGGATGCAACACGGACCCACCATGGATCCTTCACGGACAGCTTCACGGATGCCTCACTGACCACCTGCTCACGGATTTGAGCACGGACATGGATGTGTGAATGAGGCTTAAGGGTAATTAGATGACCAGCACAAAGTGTAAGTATCAGTCACCCAGCTAGACAAACAGTTAACCCTTTGTGACTGAACAGTTCAATATTTTAAATTAAAGACCAATTGAAAATATCATTTTAGACAAAAATAAGTTTTAAAAATTGACTCCAAAGGTGTACATAGCCTTTAAGGTGACAAAAAAATTGCATTTTTTGCTCAGTTTTTATTTTATTTTTTTACAACGTTCACCTGAGGTGGTATTACGTGACATTTTTATAGAGCACGTCGCGGCAATACCTAATCAGTCTGTTTCTTATTTTAAACACGATTTTATGGTTAGGGGGCTTTTATTTATTTATTTTTTTAAATAAAACTTTATTTTTTATTATTAAAAAACACTTTTTTCACTTTTTTTTTACTTTTTATATTTGTCCCACTGTTGGGCTTCACCTTTTCAGGGTTTGATCCCTGTTTCAATTCAGTACAGTACATTATGCTATCCGTAACAGCCGGGCCTGTGCTGCTGACTGGGCGGGTGCAGCTCCTGCACCCGTCCAATCACATCACATACATGCATGTGAGAATGTGGCAAGAAGCACATTTACACCGCCAGATAATTGCTAACAAGCGTTCCTATGAACAATTGGTAGTAATTATCTTTTGGATTCTTGGCCCGTGTAACGTGCACTTAACTACACTTTTGTCTAAAAAAATCTTCACACTCAGATTGTCTGGGGACTGTTCCTCCAATACTTACTGCATAAACTCATTAGCTGCAGAAAAAAGAAAAAAGTCTAAGGGGGTCAGATCGGGAGACCTTGGGGGCCATTCAAGTGGCCCATGACGACCAATCCACTTTCCAGGAAACTGTTCATCTAGGAATGCTCGGACCTGACACCCATAGTGTGCACCATCTTGCTGGAAAAACTCAGGGAACGTGCCAACTTCAGTGCATAAAGAGGGAAAAACATCATCATGTAGCAGTTGAATGTCCCCCAAGGTCTCCCAATCTGACCCCCTAAGACTTTTTTCTTTGGGGTCATCTGAAGGCAATTGTCTATGCTGTGAAGATACGAGATGTGCAGCACCTGAAACTACGGATACTGGAAGCTTGTGCTAGCATTTCTTCTGCGGCGTTGCTATCAGTGTGTGAAGAGTGGGAAAAGAGGGTTGCATTGACAATCCAACACAATGGGGAGCACTTTGAACACATTTTATAAGTGGTCAGAAACTTGTAAATAACTCATGAAGTAATAAAGTTAAAACCAAGCACACCATTGTTTTTCTTGGGAAATTCTCAATACGTTTGATCTGTCACATGACCCTCTTCCCATTGAAAAAACTAAAGTTGGATCCAAAATGGCCGACTTCAAAATTGCCGCCATGGTCACCACCCATCTTGAAAAGTTTCCCGCCTCCCATATACTAATGTGCCACAAACAGGAAGTTAATATCACCAACCATTCCCATTTTATTTAGGTGTAGCCATATAAATGGCCCACCCTGTATAGTACATCACTCATTCTCTGGCTCCTGACCACGGCTAGCATTTGATCTCGTTCTCGTGTTATCCCTTGTACTGACGTTACCTCCCGACTTCTGACCTTGGCTCGTATTTGACTCTGGCCTCCTGGCTCTTGACATCGGCTTGGTAATATTCTCTAGTACGTGTGGTCTGTCTTTGTCTATTGTTTTCTCCTGCTGTTCCCCTCCCTGTAAGCCCCAGCACGTATGGAAGCTGGGGACTGCCGTCCAGTTGTACACCATCGATTAGGATGAACTGTGCAAGTAGGCAGGGACATGAGCTCAGGGCTGCACTACTCCTATATGTGACAATATATATATATATATATATACACACACACACACACAGTATCTCACAAAAGTGAATAAACCCCTCACATTTTTGTAAATATTTTATTATATCTTTTCATGGGACAACGCTGAAGACATGACACTTTGATACTATGTAAAGTCATCAGTGTACAGCTTGTATAACAGTGTAAATTTTGTGTGCCCTCAGAATAACTCAACACATAGCCATTAATGTCTAAACAGCTGGCAAGAAAAGTGAGTATACCCCTAAGTGAAAATGCCCAAATTGTGCCCAAAGTGTCAATATTTTGTGTGGCCATCATTATTTTCCAGCACTGCCTTAACTTTCTTGGGCATGGAGTTCACTAGAGCTTCACAGGTTGCCAATGGAATCCTCTTCCACTACTCCATGACAACATCAGGGAGCTGGTGGATATTAGAGACTTTACGCTCCTCCACCTTTCGTTTGAGGATTCCCCACAGATGCTCAATAGGGTTTAGGTCTGGAGACATTCTTGGCCGGTCCAGCACTTTTAACTTCAGTTTCTTTAGCAAGGCAGTGTTTGCCTTGGAGGTGTGTTTGGGGTCATTATTATGTTGGAATACTGCCCTGCGGCCCAGTTTCTGGAGGGAGGGGATCATGCTCTGCTAAAAATGTCACAGTACATGTTGGCATTCATGGTTCCTTCATTGAACTGTAGCTCCCCACAGCCGGCAGCACTCATGCAGCACCAGACCATGACACTTCCACCACCATGCTTGACTGTAGGCAAGGCGCACTTTGTACTCCTCACCTGATTTCCGCGACACATGCTTTACACCATATGAACCAAATATCTTGGTCTCATTAGACATTGTTCCAGTAATCCATGTCCTTAGTCTGCTTGTCTTCAGCAAACGGTTTGCGGGCTTACTTGTGTATCATCTTTAGAAGAGGCTTTCTTCTGGGATGACAGCCATGCAGACCAATTTGATGCAGTGTGCGGCGTATGGTCTTAGCACTGACAGGATGACCACCTGCCCCTTTAACCTCTACAGCAATGCTGTCAGCACGCATTTGTCTATTTTGAAAAGACAACCTCTGGATATGACGCCAAGCATGTGCACTCAACTTCTTTGGTCAACCATGGCGAGGCCTGTTCTGAGTAGAACATGTCTTGTTAAACCGCTGTATGGTCTTGGCCATGATGCTGCAGCTCAGTTTCAGGAGGTTGACAATCTTCTTATAACCTAGGCCATCAACAATTCTATTTTCAGATCCTCAGAGAGTTCTTTACCATGAGGTGCCATGTTCAACTTCCAGTGACCAGTAAGAGAGAGTGTGAGAGCAATAACACCAAATTTTTTTTAATCAGATTGTTTTAACATTTTATCAAACATACAAGTGAATGTACAAACAAGTACAACAGTACAAACCCAAATATAGTTTTTGCTATTGCCAGTTTACACCCCTCCGTTACTGTTAAGTCTTGGGTATGTCCCAGGATACCAACTGTTGGCTCTCTGGGGGTACTAATACTATACACATTGTCTATTACGTATGTTGAATACATCTGACCAGTATGTGCTTAATTCCCTACAGGTCCAAATCATGTGTATTAGATCCGCCTCCACTTCAGAACATCTCGGGCAGTTGGCGTTCAGACGGAGCCTCATTTTATAAAGCATTAATGGTGTTCTATATACTCTGTGTAGCAAATATATTTGCTATCGGCGCTGTGCTTCACTAATGGATAGTAATGGCGTACTTTCTAAAGTGTCTTGCCATTGACCAGACGTCAAAGGACCTATATCTTCTTCAAATTTTTCTTTTAGCCCAGCTATCGGATCCCCCAAACTTTTTTCCAGAAGAAAGCTATAAGTGAACGTGATAAGCTTATAAGAAGTCGAGGCTTGTATCACATGATTGAATAAAGCAGTATTGGCAATATTCATAGAGGATTCTTTTTCTTGATATTGTATTGTGTCTCAATTACAAATAAAAATAAAAGACTGACTTTTGGAGACCAAATTCAGTTTGGATCTGTTGAAATGACTTAAGTATACCATTATCAAATACTTGGTACACATATTTAATCCCCTTTTGTGCCCATTCCTCAAAGCCTTCCAATTTGTATATTTCCCATATTTGTATGTTATTCCACAGCGGAGTGTACTTAGCACAACCTTTAATGTCCAGCAGATCTCTAATAGTCCACCACACTTTGTGCAAAAGTTGACATGTTGGTATAGTAGGTGAATATAACTTAAAGGGGTTCTCACTCCGGCAGCCCTCCTGAACAGGGCATCGGAGCATCTCAGCGCAGGGCAAGGGTTCTTTTGTTTGTAAACATTCACTGCCGGACGGAGGCTTCCGCCCGGCAGTGAGTTCGGTGACGTCACCGGCCGTAATGGGCCGGCTTTAGCGCTGCCCTAGCCATTTGAATGGCTAGGGCAGCGCTAAAGCCCGCCCATCAGCGCCGATGTTGTCGCCGGGCGGAAGCCTCCGCCTGGCAGAGCCCGGTACGTCACCGGAACTGGGCTAAATTCCTTTGCCCTGCACTAATTAGCGCAGGGCAAAGGAGGGCATCGGAGCATAGGATGCTCCGATGCCCTGTTCAGGCGGGCTGCCTGGGTGAATTGAAAGGTATGTCCGGGTTCACCTCTGAACCCGGACAACCCCTTTAAGTGCGTGAGATTCTAGTGCCCCTAACGGAGTGTGGTACTTTATAACTAGAGTTGAGCGAACGTGCTCGTAACGAGCACTGTACTGCTCGGATCCCCTGCGCTCGCATGGGCGCAGCCATCCGGATCTGTCCTCCTCACCCAACTGCAAGTCAGTGGGGACGGATCCGTTTGGTATGACACACTCATGTGTCATACCAAACGGATCCGCCCCCATTGACTTACAGTCAGGTGAGGACGTATCCGGATGCCTGTGGCCATGCGAGTGCAGGGGATCCGAGTACTACAGTGCTCGTTACGAGCACGTTCGCTCAACTCTATTTATAACTGATTCTATTATAGACCTCCTTGAGTCCATTTCAGCTTTGCAATGCAATCCCTGCAAATGCTGGAGTTGTTGCAGCCAAGAAATATGTCCATGGGTGGGGCAAAGCCAGGGGCGGACTGGGAGCTTAAAGTGGCCATGGAAAAATACTAAAAGTGGCCCCATTTTGTAGCTGAGTCCAAATTGATGGAAGGCAGGGCCAGCAATACCAACCATATTGCAGCACATTATACCCCCCAACAGAGCCAAATACCACAGTTCATCACAAAATACCATCAGCAGCACAAAATACATCCTCACAAACCTCCAATGGCCAGCTGTGAGGAGGGCCCAGGTGGCCCCATGGGCATCGGCCTACCGGGAAATTTCTGTAAGGTCTATGGCCAATCCGCCCCTGGGCAAAGCTATACCTCCTTTATCTTTAGCTAGCAGTAGTTTATTTAATTTGATCCGGGGAATACCTTTCTGTCATATTAAGTCCCAAAATGCACCATCTATTCTTTTAAAAAAATGTCGAGGAATCCATATGGGGGAGTTATGTAATATGTACAGTAGCTGCCCGTGCTGTTCACAGCATGCCATGTGCTGATGAAAAGTCTTAGATTTAGACTTTTTCCAGGGAATAAAATCGCCTAAACAAGCATCTATTACACTTGTACAGGCATTATTGTGACTTCTGTACACACATAATAAATATATACTGTGTATATATATATATATATATATATATATATATAATGTGAGACAGTGACAGGAAGAGTGATTGATGGCAGGTACTTTTCCCCCAGAATCCTCTCATATGCAGTTTAAGTTCCAGGGAGTGCCCAGTGTGTAGTGGAAAGCTCAAGCTTCCCTGAGGTGGCTTTGTAGAAAAGCCGGAATAGGGTCTGGAGTTTTGGATTGGGGAAGAGTTGGGCGGGTTCCCCAATCCACAGTCCACCTCTGGTACAGCTCTAGCCTGCCTCCTGATTAGCTGCACCTGCACCAGCTGCATAAAGAGAACCCAGACCCAGAGGGTCTGGGCCTGAGAGCTAGAATTATATCTGAAAGAGAGTTGCTGGAGTTTGTGAGTAGCGTACTGTGGTTTACATCAGTGCTGACCGTACTGTACCTAGGACAGTCAGGATAACACTGTCTAATTAGTGCTCAGATGAGCAGGATTTTGTTTTTGCGTTTTGCCTGAAGTGTAAAGGCTGTTTATTTTTCTGTTTAAACCACAATAAAGTGGAGTTTTGTTGGACTTTTTCCCATGTGTCACTGTCTCTGACGGTCCGCAAGCCGGCCAATCCTGCCTCTATCAGAGATAATTCCCACATATGGTGGAGGATGCAGGCATAGTCTTAAAGAAACATACACTGCATTGAGAGGCTTTGCTGCATAGCATTCAAAAATGGATGAGCTGCTCAAACAACTGTTATAGGCCAATGCTAGCCTCCAGCAGGCCGCTGCCAATCAAATACAGGTCAGCGCATCCCTGCAAGAAGCCAGTGCCACTCAGTGACGGGTACATGAGGAAGCCATGCGTAAACCAATTCCTTGCTAGTGGAATCTGTTGGATTGTCTGGCCTTAAAGTAACAGCAGCGGATTAACCGGCAGCTGCAGGAGCAGATACAGACTTTGGCGGAGAGAGTCCAGAGGCCTCAAGGGTCGCTTCTAACGGTACGTGCTGCAGTACAGACCTCCTTGCAGAAGATGACCCCCACTAATGACGTCAAGGCCTACCTCATGGTGTTTAAGCGAGTGGCAGAGCGGAAGAAGTTGCCTGCGGACCAGTGGGCCGATGTGGTGGCTCCTTTCCTAACTGGAGAATCGCAAAAGGCGTACTTTGACCTCAGAGAGCAGGATGCCAAGGACTATGCCAAGTTAAAGGGTGAAATCCTTGCTCGTCTGGGGGCCAACATGAATGTCCATGCACGACGGGTGCACAATTGGACTTTTGTCGAGCAACTACCCGCTCGGTCGCAGATGTATGGTCGCAGACCTTATTCACCTGGTGCGAAAGTGGCTGCAACCAGAGGAGTCAACCCCTGCACAGATCGTGGAGAGTGGTGCTAGATAAGTCCATTTATTCCTTACCTCCTAGGATCCAGCGCTGGGTCGGTCAACGAGACCCAACAGACGCCAATCAGCTGATCAACCTGGTTGAAAGATACAGAGCGACTGAGGATCTACTCCAAGAAGTGCCTCCTTGACACACTAACTCTCGTAACAGCAAAGTGCACGGATCGTCCGGTAAGACTGTTCCTTTTCCTATAGGGGTAAAAAGTGCCATTAAGGGAGGTGGCTCAGAGGGAGAACTGCTAACTGGAGATTCCAGAGGGACCCAGACGTCCAGACCAGGTTCTCAATTTGGGGACCAGGGCCGCATACAGTGTTGGCGGTGTAGTGGACATGGTCATATTGCTGCAAGCTGTCCCCTGACTACTGAGCCTATGGAGTGTGATACAGCCAGACGACTATCTTTATTTGCACGTCCTGCTTGTTCTGCTGACACGGTTTCTGAGACTGAACAACAAATACGTGCCATAAAACTGAATGGATGTACTGTTAATGCTCTACTGGACTCTGGAAGTTTGGTTACCCTGGTGCATGCTAGTCTGGTAGTCCCAGAGGCATTCAGAGGACATTGCATTGGGGTTCTATGTATTCACGGGGACACTAAAGAATATCCCGCAGCCTTGGTCACACTAGAGACTGAATGTGGAACTGCCTGTCATGAAGTGGGTGCAGTCAAGTCTCTGATGCACAGTGTGATCCTGGGGAGAGACTTTCCATTGTTCTGGGACTTGTGGGGAATGAAAACTGTGCGCTCCACTGTAAGGGTTCCTGATGACAATAATGTGTGCCCTGTGATAAGCCTTGTACCCTTTGACCAGGATGCTGAGGTGCCAGCAGTAGATGTGATCACTGAACCTGATAATTTTCCCTTAGAGGTTCTTGCTGGAGAGACAGAGGAGCCAGAGGAAAGTGGAGACATGCCTGATTTAGAGGTATCCCGGAATAATTTTGGCACTGCCCAACTCAGAGATCCCACATTATTAACCCCTTAAGGCTACTTTTACACTTAATGCCGAAGCCACATTTTTTAAATCTGGCATGTGTCACTTTATTAATTCATAACTTTGGGATTCTTTCACCGATTCGACTGATTCCAAGATTGTTTTTTCGTGACACATTGTACTCCACAACAGTGGTAAATTTGAGTCAATATAAATCACCTTTATTTATAAAAAAAAATCCTAAATTTACAGAAAATTTGGAAAAATGTGTAATTTTCAAACTTTGAATTTCTCTGCTATTAAGGCAGATAGTGATCCCTCACAAAATAGTTATTACTTTACATTTCCCATATGTCTACTTTATGTTGCCATCATGTTGTAGAAGTAATTTTATTTTTTGGGGATGTTAGAAGGCTTGGAATTTTAGAAGCAATTCTTAAAATTAAGAAATTTTCCAAAACCATTTTTTTAAGCACCAGTTCAGTTCTGAAGTCACTTTGTGGGGCTAACATAATAGAAACCCACCATAAATTACCCCATTTTAGAAACTACACCCCTCAAGGTTTTCAAAACTAATTTTACAAACTTTGTTAACCCTTTATGTATTCCACAAGATTTAAAAGAAAATGGAGATGACATTTCAAAATTTCACTTTTTTTTGCAGATTTTCCATTTTAATCCATTTTTCCTGTAACACATCAAGGGTTAATAGCAAAATAACCCTCAAAAACTATTACCCTGATTCTGCGATTTACAGAAACACCCCACATGTGATTGTAAACTACTGTATGGGTGCATGGCCAAGCGCAGAAGGAAAGGTGCGCCAGATGGTTTTTGGAGGGCGAATTTTGCTGGACTGGTTTTTAGACACCATGTCCCATTTGAAGCCCCCCCGATGCACCCCTACAGTAGAAACAACCAAAAAGTGCCCATATTTTGGAAACTAAGGGATAAGGTGACAGTGTTATTGATACTATTTTGGGGTACATATGATTTTTGATCACTTTATATTACACTTTTTGTTAGGCAAGGTAAACAAAAATGGCTGTACTGGCTAAGTTTTTTTTTTTTTTTTACTGTGTTCACCTGAGGGGTTAACTAATGTGATATTTTTGTAGAGCAGGTTGTTACGGACGTGGCGATACCTAACATGTATAGTTTTTTTTATTTATTTAAGTTTTACACAATAATATCATTTTTGAAACAACAAAATCGTGTTTTAGTGTCTCCGTTGTCTGAGAGCTGTAGTTTTTTTATTTTTTGGGCAATTGTCTCAGGTAGGGGCTCATTTTTTGCGGGAAGAGGTATATGCCTTTTTGATCGCTTGGTATTACACTTTTTGTGATGTAAAGTGACAAAAAATGGCTTTTTTGACCCTGTTTTTATTTTATTTTTTTTACGGTGTTCACCTGAGGGGTTGGGTCATGTGATATTTTTATAGAGCGGGTTTTTACGGACGCGGCAATACCTAATATGTTAAGGTATTTTATTTTCTTCATTTTTAATCAATTAAAATGTGTTTATATGGGGAAAAATTGGATTTTTTTTAAACTTTTTTTTACACTTTTTTTTTTTTTTACACTTTTTTGACTCAGACCCACTTGGTTCTTGAAGATCCAGTGGGTCTGGTGTTTTACAATACACTGCAGTACACTGTATAGTGTACTGCAGTGTATTTCATTCATAGTAAGCTTTACCATGGCAAGCCGGACGAAAGCGTACGGTTGCCATGGTAACCATCAGGACGCTGCCACAGCAGAGCAGCGTCCCGATGGGAGGGAGCTCCCTCCCTCTCTCCTCCCCACACCATTGGTGCGCTGCCAGAGCACCGCAGCGCCCGATGGGAGAGGGAGGGAGCCCTGTTAACCCTTTCCATACTGTGGTCCCTACGGACAGCGGCATGGAAGGGCTTAAACGGCCGACAACGCTGCCAGCAGGTATGTCTGCAAACATTTTATGAGGATCTGATCCCGCAGTGTCGGACTGCGGGGATCAGATCCTTTCAACCAGCGCACGCGTATCCTGTGATTGGCTAGTCTGAACAGACGCTCGCTGGCCCGAGACCGCCCCCATTGGTCCCGGGCTGGTTAGCTGAGACCCCTGGCTGTAAGTAACAGCCGGGGTCTCAGCGCTGTCACCATGTCAGAAGACATGGTGACAGTTTAATGCCATGACGTGTATACTCGTCATGGAGCGCTAAATAGCAGTGCTCCATGACGAGTATACACGTCATTGGGAGGCAAGGGGTTAAAGGCCAGGGAAAATGTTAAATAAATGGTGTGCCTCAATTTCCAGGGGCCGATAACATGTTCCCCCACATGGCTATTAACCAAGATTTGCTGTACCAGGTTGATAAAATACGTGGAGAAATAGTTGAACAGCTTGTGGTGCCACAGCCATACCGTAGAATGGTGTTAGACCTAGCTCATAAGCATGTGCTTGGTGAACACTTAGGCTGTGACAAAACAAGAGAACGTATTTTACAGAGATTTTTCTGGCCTGGTGTGTATACTGAGGTACCTAGGTACTGCGAGTCTTGCCCTGAGTGCCAGCTGACCGCGCCTATGCCAAATTTCAGACGTCCACTCGTTCCTCTACCTATCATAGAGGTTCCTTTTGACAGAGTTGCTATGGATCTGGTTGGCCCTTTAATAAAGTCCGCTAGGGGGCAACAGAATATCCTGGTGGTGTTGGATTATGCCACCCGCTATCCTGAGGCGTTCCCGCTAAGAAATACCTCCTCTAAGACCATAGCAAGAGAATTGTTTAACATGTTCACCCGTACTGGTATACCTAAAGAGATACTTACTGACCAGGATACCTCCTTCATGTCCAGAGTCATGAAGGAGTTGTGCAAACTGTTAAAAATTAAACACCTGCGTACATCTGTGTATCACCCGCAAACTGATGGTCTTGTAGAAAGATTTAATAAGACACTAAAGAGTATGTTAAGGAAGGTGGTCAGCAAAGATGGGAAGGATTGGGACTGTCTTTTGCCATATCTTATGTTTGCCATCCATGAGGTTCCTCAGTCATCTACAGGTTTTTCGCCCTTTGAACTTGTGTATGGAAGACATCCATGTGGTCTCCTTGACATAGCAAAGGAAACCTGGCTCAAAGCCGGGTGTATAACAGGTCCGTTAGAATAAGAACCTTTAACCCAGGGGACAGAGTGTTGGTTTTAGTGCCCACGGTAGAAAGTAAATTTCTCGCTAGATGGCAGGGGCCGTATGAAATAATTGACCGAGTGGGTGAGGTTAACTATAGGGTGTACCAGCCTGGTAAGAGAAAGCCAGAACAGTTGTACCACGTGAACCTCATTAAGCCCTGGAAATACAGAGAGACTCTGTTAGCTGTGAGTGCCCCCTGCAGTGGAACTCCTGAAGTGCGTGTGTCAGATTCTCTGTCGAAGTCACAGAGACAGGAGGCTAAGGAGTTCGTGCAGAGGAACACTGACGTGTTTTCAGAGTTACCAGGGCGGACTAACGTCATTAAGCATGACATTGTCACTGAGCCACATGTACGAGCCCATTTAAAACCTTACAGGGTCCCTGAAGCCTGCCGACAGGCCATATCTGAAGAGGTCAAGAAAATGTTATACCTTGGAGTGATTGAAGAATCCAAAAGTGATTGGTCCAGTCCCATAGTATTGATTCCTAAACCCGACGGCTCATTGCGCTTTTGTAATGACTTCCGTAAGTTGAATGAGTTGTCAAAGTTTGACGCATATCCTATGCCACGAGTTGATGAACTCATTGAGAGACTGGGTCATGCTAGGTATTTCTCCACTCTTTACCTGACCAAAGGCTACTGGCAAGTTCCTCTCACTGATAAGTAGGTTAGGTAGGCACACTCTATTCTTTGGGACCACATACAGAGATATCGAAATGTAAATAAGTTCTTTATTTATGATAAATACTAAAAATGGTTGTCACAAATATATACTTATTTTAAAAAAGAATTAAATCAAATCATGTAAATACGTGCATATATTACAATATATTAAATATCCTATGGTATAGAAATTGTAAAAATAAAAGTAAAAATGAAAAAATAAGAAATTGAAACAAAAAATGTAAGATGTATATAAAATATATAAATTAAAAAATGTTTGCACCGAAAGTCCTTTAGGTGGGTTCTTTGGTGAAATCGATCACTTGGCTGAGATAGTCCTTCTATTCATGAATAGCTACGTCTGTATTATATGTCAACAGCGTATATATTATTCACCAGCAGCGTATAAATTATTTGGCTGGAATAGTCCTATTCATAAATAGCGGCATATGAGATGTTTGTCAGCAACGTATATATTGTTTACCAACAGCGTATATATTGTTTACCGATAGCGTACGTATTGAATACCAACTACTGATATCTGCACGGAGCCGGTCAAGTATATGGTATTGTTTTTATAATTGTCCAACATGCAGCATAACACGGTTATTTAACTGTACCTAGTCACACCAGACTTCAGAAAGCAGTTTGTGGTCCAGACTGATGCGTCTGATGTAGGGCTAGGTGCAGTCCTGTCACAAGAGGTTGGCGGTGAGGAACATCCTGTGACATATCTAAGCAGGAAGCTTACTCCTGCTGAGAAAAATTACAGTATTGTTGAACGGGAGTACTTAGCAATCAAGTGGGCCTTAGAATCCCTGAAGTACTACCTATTGGGGCACCACTTTAGGTTGGTCACCAACCACTCGCCACTTGAGCAGATGTGCCAGCAAAAAGAGAGAAATGCACGAGTGACAAGGTGGTTTCTCACTTTACAAAATTTTAACTTTTCTGTTGAGCACAGAGCAGGGAAGCTGCAAGGGAATGCTGATGCTCTGCCCAGAATTCACTGTCTGGTAGCTAAAAGTGTTTGAACAGAGGGGGAGGGTATATGAGACAGTGACAGGAAGAGTGATTGATGGCAGGTACTTTTCCCCCAGAATCCTTTCATATGCAGTTTAAGCTCCAGGGAGTGCCCAGTGTGTAGTGAAAAGCTCAAGCTTTCCTGAGGTGGCTTTGTAGAAAAGCCAGAATAGGGCCTGTAGTTTTGGATTGGGGAAGAGTTGGGCGGGTTCCCCTATCCATAGTCCACTTCTGGTACAGCTCTAGCCTACTGCCTGATTAGCTGCACCTGCATCAGCTGCATAAAGAGAACCCAGACAGAGGGTCTGGGCCTGAGCTGGAATTATATCTGAAAGGGAGTTGCTGGAGTTTGTGAGTAGCGTACTGTCGTTTACGTCAGTGCTGACCGTACTGTACCTAGGACAGTCAGGATAACACTGTCTAGTTAGTGCTCAGACAAGCAGGATTTGTTTTTGTGTTTTGCATGAAGTGTAAAGGCTGTTTATTTTTCTGTTTAAACCACAATAAAGTGGAGTTTTGTTGGACTTTTTCCCGTGTGTCTCTGACTGTCCGCAAGCCACAGTACAGACCAAAAGTTTGGGCACACCTTTCTGTATTTTCATGACTATGAAAATTATAGATTCACACTGAAGGCATCAAGACTGAATTAACACATGTGGAATTATATACTTAACAAAAAAGTGTGAAACAACTGAAAATATGTCTTATATTCTAGGTTCTTCAAAGTAGCCTCCTTTTGCTTTGATTACTGCTTTGCACACTCTTGGCATTCTCTTGATGAGCTTCAAGAGGTAGTCACCTGAAATGGTATTCCAACAGTCTTGAAGGAATTCCCAGAGATGCTTAGCACTCACAATTGGGTTCAGGTCTGGAGACTGTGGAGGCCAGGTCATATGGCGTAGCACCCCATCACTCTCCTTCTTGGTCAAATAGCCCTTACACAGCCTGGAGGTGTGTTTGGGGTCATTGTCCTGTTGATAAATAAATGATGGTCCAACTAAACACAAACCAGATGGAATAGCATGCCGCTACAAGATGCTGTGGTAGCCATGCTGGTTCAGTATGCCTTCAATTTTGAATAAATCCCCAACAGTGTCACCAGCAAAGCACCCCCACATCATCACACCTCCTCCTCCATGCTTCACAGTGGGAACCAGGCATGTAGAGTCCATCCGTTCACCTTTTCTGCGTCACACAAAGACACGGTGGTTGGAACCAAAGATCTCAAATTTGGACTCATCAGACCAAAGCACAGATTTCCACTGGTCTAATGTCCATTCCTTGTGTTCTTTAGCCCAAACAAGTCTCTTCTGCTTGTTGCCTGTCCTTAGCAGTGGTTTCCTAGCAGCTATTTTACCATGAAGGCCTGCTGCACACAGTCTCCTCTTAACAGTTGTTGTAGAGATGTGTCTGCTGCTAGAACTCTGTGTGGCATTGACCTGGTCTCTAATCTGAGCTGCTGTTAACCTGCGATTTCTGAGGCTGGTGACTCGGATGAACTTATCCTCCGCAGCAGAGGTGACTCTTGGTCCTCCTTTCCTGGGGCGGCCCTCATGTGAGCCAGTTTCTTTGTAGCGCTTGATGGTTTTTGCGACTGCACTTGGAGACACAGTTTTCCCAATTTTTCAGACTGACTGACCTTCATTTCTTAAAGTAATGATGGCCACTCGTTTTTTTTTACTTAACTGCTTTTTTCTTGCCATAATACAAATTCTTACAGTCTATTCAGTAGGACTATCAGCTGTGTATCCACCTGACTTCTGCCCAACACAACTCATGGTCCCAACCCCATTTATAAGGCAAGAAATCCCACTTATTAAACCTGACAGGGCACACCTGTGAAGTGAAAACCATTTCAGGTGACTACCTCTTGAAGCTCATCAAGAGAATGCCAAGAGTGTGCAAAGCAGTAATCAAAGCAAAGGGTGGCTAATTTAAAGAACATAGAATATAAGACATATTTACAGTTGTTTCACACTTTTTTGTTAAGTAAATAATTCCACATGTGTTAATTCATAGTTTTGATGCCTTCAGTGTGAAACTAAAATTTTCACAGTCATGAAAATACAGAAAATTCTTTGAATGAGAAGGTGTGTCTAAACTTTTGGTCTGTACTGTATATATATATATATATATATATATATATATATATATATACACACACACACACACACGGAGTATATTTGTGTATTCCACTAGTCAGGGTTTACATTTTTGCCTCTTTATAGTAGAATGCCCTTAGTGCCCCCTTCATATTATAATGTCCCCTTAGTACTCCCTTTATAATAGAATGCCCCTTAGTGTCCCCTTCTTATTATAATGGGCCCGTAGTACATCATTTATAGTAGAATGCCCCTTAGCGTCCCCTTTGTATTATAATGTCCCCTCAGTACCCCCTTTATAGTAGAATCTGGCAAGGTATAACATATTTTTCCCAGAATCCTGAAAGTCAAATGTGACAAGGTCTGATATGTTTTGGGAAACAGCAGGGGATTTATTTATTTATATTCACTATTCAGCAGTCCATATTACTGCATTACCTGGTATGTTGCCCAGCTTTCCGAGTACCCTGAAAGGCAAATCTGGCAAGGTATGGAAGAATTATTGCGCAAGGAGAGGGATTTATTTAGCTAGAGTTAGTATTCAGTAGTCTCTGTTGGTTGTTGTTAACCAGCTTTCTTGGGACCCTGAATGGCAAATCTTCCTAGCTTTGCTATGTATATTATCTGCTCTAACTGGACTTGCTGTGTAAGTGGGCTTGTGAATAAGTGGAGTTTAAAGAACCGGAATACTGGTACGGAGTGTGATTTTGTGGGAGTGATTGCAAATAGCTGCATATAGTTTATAGCAAAGGTCCCTATGAGTTAAGTGCTTGCATTTTGGTACAGACATTTAAACCCATTTTTTTTCTCTTCTGTGTACCTGGTTAAGGGGAGTGGTTTGTGCTCCCAGGTGCTATTAATTGCATTGCTGAATTATTCCTGAGCTCGCTCTAAGGCCTCATTCACACATTTGTATTTGTGCACATCCTGGAAAACGGTCAGTTTTTTGCGGATCCGTTTTTCCAGGACATCAGTTACGTTTTTCCGTAAAAAACGGAAAGGATGTATCCACATGTCATCTGTTTTTTGCGGATCCGCAAAAAACGGAAGGGTGAATAACATCTGTACCTTTTCTTTTTTTTCTCCCCTCCTGGAACGGAATCCGCAAATACGGATGACATGCGCAGTGCTCCAGACTAAAAAAAATACCTAGGAGCCATTGGCTCCTGAACTGAAAAAATTAGGAGGCAAAATAAATTTTTAGTCGCCAAATTTAAATACATATAATTATAATTAAAAAAAAAGACTTGGAGGAGAAGATGAAACGTCTGGCCCATAATACAACAGTCCTATTCTATTTTTTTTTTTGAGGGACAAGGTGACTAAAAAATGGCGAATTGTGCAGATTTTTTTTTTTCTGTTACATGTTCACCATATAGGAGATTTATTAAATATTTTAATAGTTTGGACTTTTCGGACGTGGCGATATGTAAAATGTTTATTTATTGTTAATATATTTTATATGTAAAATTGGGAAAGGGTGTGATTAAGGGGCCATTCAGACGGCTGTAGTATTGCGCATCCGCTCCGCAATACCGCGGATGCCGCCCGGCATGTGTTCCACAATTTGCGGAACACACGGCCGGGCGCCCCGTTCAAAATGTCTATTCTTGTCCGCAGTTGCAGACAAGAATAGGACATGTTCTGTAATTTCTTGCAGAGGCGCAGCAAGTTCACACGCCGCCTATTGAAGTGAATACGGCCGCATCTATTCCACAAAATTGCAGGCGCATTCACGCGGTTGTGTGAATGGGCCCTTAAATTTAATATATTGGTTTTTTTTTTTTTTGTTTTTTTAAAATTTTTATTTAATAACTATTAGCCTCTTTAGGGGAAAGGGTGCACTGCGCCACCAATGAATATAAAGCACATTTAATCAAGTATAGGAGGCAGCGGTATAACATACCCGGCCTCAATAGCAGGGCGTGCAATCCGCGGCAATTAACCCCTCGGTGCCACATCTGAGGGATAATTGCCGCGTTTCCCTGTTATTGAGGCCGGGTATGTCATACCGCTGCCTCCTATACTTGAACTAATGTGCTTTACATTCTTTTTTTTTTTTACTTTTTATTTAGTAACTATTAGCCCCCTAGGGGCTAGAATCCCTTGTTCTATTCACCCTAATAGAGATCTATTAGGGTGAATAGGACTTCAAAAGCTCCCTGCTGCCCTGGGCTTTGTGCACAGGGCAGCAGGGAGCTCACCATGGCAGCCAGGACTTCAGTAGCGTCCTGGTTGCCATGGCAACCGATCGGAGCCCCGCGATTACACTGCTGGGGCTCCGATCGATATCTCCCACTGCCACCAATGAAGGGGGCGGGGGAGGGGACCCTGTGGCCACCGCCACCAATGCTTGTTATACTGGGGGGTTGGGAGGAGCGGGCGCACTGCGCCACCAATGAAGTTAACTATGTTTAATACAACTACAGGAGGCGGATGCCGGCGCGGAATCACATAGCCGGCACCCGACCTGTATTATAGGGAGCTGCAGTCAGCGGTAGTTAACCCCTCAGATGCGGCACCTGAGGGGTTAACTGCGGCATATTGGAGCTCCCTATAATACAGGTCGGGTGCTGGCTATGTGATTCCGCGACCACACCCGCCTCCTGTAGTTGTAGTAAACATAGTTAACTTCATTGGTGGCGCAGTGCGCCCTCCCCCTCCCCTCCTCTGCCCCTCTCATTGGTGGTGCAGTGCGCCCTGCCCCTCCCCTCTCCCCCCTGATTGGTGGCAGTGACAGCAGCAGCACAGGGGGGAGGAAGAGCTTCCTTCTCCCCTGTGCTGCTGCGGGAATATGGAGCACGCTGACATCAGCGCGCACCATGTTCTCCGATACTAGGCTGTGCAGTAGCGCAGCTTAGTATTGGTAAATGCTGTTGGGGTCCAGGCGCAAATGGCGACAAGACTAAAAAGTCTTGTCGCCATTTGCAAATAATGAGTCGCATTGGCGACCATTTTGGTCGCCATCTGGAGCCCTGATGCGGATCCATAGACTTTCATTGTGCTACGGACCGCAATTCGGGAGAAAAGTAGGACAGGAGGATTTCTTTATGCGGACAGTCGGAACGGACACACGGATGGGGACACCACATGGTGTACTGTCCGCATTTTTTTGGGACCCATTGAAATGAATGGATCCGCATCCTATCCGCATAATTGTCCGCAATTGCGGAAAGGATGCGGATACAAAATACGGACGTGTGAATGGAGCCTAACTGAGCTTGCTGTGTAAGTGGAGTTTAATGAACCGGAGTTTAAGACAAGGAGCAAGAAACTAAGGTTTGCTAGATTTTCATTGTGTATTGTTGGCTTGATTCTAGCTAGTCCTCCAACTATAGCAGACAGGGTCTAAATCTTGTTCAACAAATCTGTGTGATGGCTCTCACCTTCAAGTGTGGACAAACAAGGGTGCACTACCTCAATTAGGTCACCCAGAACCTGTATATTGAAAATAGCAGCAAAATAATTAAAGAGGTATGCACTCCTCTTACTGGATAATAATACGTTTCTTTATTACTAAAATTCTGTGTACATATCACAGTAAAAATTATAAAAACCTAGACAATAAAATATGAACAATAAAAATAAAATACTCTAAATACATCCCTAATCCAATGCCATAATTCTACATACCATTCGATATACTGGTAAATGCAAATATTACACCACAGATGTTTTATCAGAAGTAAACGATGGATATCAGTCTATACAGCCGCTAATAAGTAATAGATCCCTATGACTCAAAAGTGGTCTCAAGTATAGTTCAAGATAAATTAATACATAGGATCGGTGATTGTTGTTTTACACCTCCATTCACAACATCCTTTTAGACCTTAGTTGTTAATAGTTTATTCTCCATATATGTTTCTCCAATCATTCACTGATGAATCTTTGGTAGGTCAGCATGCATTCATTTGTATGGAATTAATAAAATGTCCTCACATCCAAATGTGCTGGAATGCAGTTAATGTTGTTAGTAATATTATATCCATGTCTCTCAAACATCCTCCTTTAATCACGGTTACTCTACCATAAATGGTAATAGTTCACAATGAATGTAATAGTTTTTAGTCCACTTGGGTATTAGGGCCGTGCACTTACCCTTCCCCTTGTAGGGTCTAAATCTTAACTCATATTTAACGTTTTCCTTCTTTACTGTTTATCCCCATCTAACATGTGATCCACGGACAATGGCACCAAGTGTGTGTCCTGTGCAATGTATGCATGCCTTGACGAGCCATTCGATGTTAAATACATTTGCACTAGATGCAATCATGTTGCATATTTGAAAGGCCAGATCTTGGATCTAAATAAGCAGTTTGACATACTCAGGACTGGATCAGGACTATCAGGTCAGCAGTTGGGTTAATGTATGAACAAGGGGTAGAGGGAAAAGTGCCAGGGAGGCTAGTCCTGAGCTGGAACACCCTGGTAAATATGCCTGTTTGGCTGATATTAGGGATGAAAGCCCAGGGCCAGCAACACTGCAGCAGGGCATTTCTCCTAGAACCAGGAAGATGACCGCTGCAGGAAGGATGGGAATAGGAGTGCAGCAAAGGTCAGACAGATGCTGGTGGTAGGCAACTCTACTATTAGGAGGATAGAAAGGGTCATCTGTCGCTGAGACCGTGAATGGAGAACAGTGTGCTGGTTGGGGCTGGGGAAGACCCGGCAGTTATGGTACACACTGGCACCAATGACAAAGTCAGGGGGAGATGGAAGGTCCTTATTATTTTAGAGAACTAGGAGAGAAGCTCAAGTCCAGGACATCGAAGGTAGTGTTTTTAGAAATACTACCAATGCCATGAGCGTCACCAGAGAGACAACGGGAGCTTAGGGAGTTAAATAATTGGCTCAGAATCTGGTGCAGGAAGGAAGGGTTTGAGTTCATGGAGAA
Source organism: Rhinella marina (assembly GCA_900303285.1). Classification (NCBI taxonomy): domain Eukaryota; kingdom Metazoa; phylum Chordata; class Amphibia; order Anura; family Bufonidae; genus Rhinella; species Rhinella marina. Next base: position 195,556 of record ONZH01011173.1, read on the forward strand.
CTGGGCTGACTTCTCGGTCGGTTACAGGGTCTGAGGGCAACTGCCCTGAGGGAAAAAATGGTTAGCCAGGTGCAGGAGCTTTTTAATTAGGTTCTGGGGGAGGGGGAGGGTTATACTAATAAGGGAGTAGATAGTGTAGATAGAGAGTGAGATATAGGAGGTGACAGTGGGGATTTAGTTTGGGCTGCGATTAGTGAGGAAAGTAGGGAGAAGACTGGTCAGAACTGTACACTGATGATGAAAAATATGACTGCTGGTAACAAGAACATGTTACATATAAACATCAACAAAAGTAACCCAAAAATCCCAGATATTCACTTTACAGGTAATAGTAATTTAAAATGTATTTTCACAAATGCCAGAAGTTTAGCTAGCAAAATGAGGGAGCTGGAGGCTATGGTACTAGAAGAACACATAGATGTAGTTGGTGTGGCTGAGAATTAGTTAGACTCTTCGCATGACTGGGCTGTTAATATTGAGGGTTTTACACTATTTAGAAAATACAGGGTCAACATAAAAGGCGGTGGCGTGTGCCTGTATGAGAGGAGTGATCTGAAGACAAGTGTGAAAGAGGCAATTGTGGGTGAAGATGGTGAGGATGTGAAAACCATATGGGTGGAATTTCAAAGGGATTTAAACACTGAAAAAAAATAATGCTTGGTGTAATCTATAGACCCCCTAACAACACAGAGGAGATAGAAACACAACTGTATAACCAAATAGAGCGGGCCGCACAGGCTGGTACACTGGTCATAATGGGAGATTTTAACTTCCCAGAAATTGATTGGGGTCATGGTTCTGCCTCAACCGCAAAGGGTAGAAGATTCCTCAACTTGCTGCAGGACCACTTTATGGGCCAGATTGTAGAAGCTCCCACTAGGGACAATGCTCTGTTGGATCTGGTAATTTCTAATGATGCAGAGCTTGTTGGAAATGTTTACTGTTCGAGAAACACTAGGTAATAGTGACCACAATACAACTATATTCCCCTTAAACTATAATAAGCAAACTCTGTCAGGCAGAGCAAAGAAACTGAATTTTAAAAAGGCTAATTTCCCTGGGTTGAGGGCAGCATTTCAGGGCTTAAACTGGGAGCAGCTACTGTCACTTAATAATACTGAGGATAAATGGAAGAGCTTTAAATCCACATTGAGTGATTGCACTAAAAAAGTATTCCTTTAGGTAACAAGTATACACAGCTAAAATTAAACCCCCCATGGCTTGTAGCTAAAAGGGCTTCTGTTGTGGGAAAGTTTTTTGAAGGACTCTTAAGCAGGGGCTGGCTGGCAAATTTTGGCCTGGGGGGCAAGCACACAGCACTGGCCCATGTGTAGCGGCCCGCCCTTAACCTGTTAAATACTGCATCAGAACCACGTTCTCTACATAAATACTGCACCAGAACCACGTTCTCTACATAAATACAGCACCAGAACCAAGTTCTCTACATAAATACATCACCAGAACCAAGTTCTCTACATAAATACATCACCAGAACCAAGTTCTCTACATAAATACATCACCAGAACCAAGTTCACTACATAAATACTGCACCAGAACCAAGTTCTCTACATAAATACATCACCAGAACTAAGTTCTCTACATAAATACATAACCAGAACCAAGTTCTCTACATAAATACAGCACCAGAACCAAGTTCACTACATAAATACATCACCAGATTTTAAAAGTTCAGTACAGATACCATCTGAGTAATCAGGTCAGCCCTCACCATATGACCTCGTACAGTGTGAAACTACTGCTCCCAGTATGGCCTGAACAAGTGTAAAGGGATGCTGGGAGTTGTTGTTGTGCAAAACAGCACACTACCACCCATCATCAGCTGTAGGTCATCCAGGTGATTACAACACTCATCATACACAGTCAGTAGCAGAATAATCATTTCCATTTAGCCACTTACAGATGACGTCTCTTCCTGAGTTCTTCCCCATCTGTTTCAGACCACCATGATGACTCATTCCATCCACAATGCAGCTCTGCAGATTTTGCCGAGAAGATGTCTTCAGCTTCTCTCTTTACCAACACATTGGCACCCTGCATACTGACACAAACTCATCTTAGTGCCACATGCTGTGCCCTGTATATAACAGCAGCATTAGTGCTACACACAGGGCCCCCAATAGTAGTGCCACATACTCTGTGCCCTCTGTATATAGTGCCACATACACTGTGCCCTCTGTATATAGTGCCACATACACTGTGCCCTCTGTATATAGTGCCACATACACTGTGCCCTTTGTATATAGTGCCACATACTCTGAGCCCTATGTATATAGTGCCACATACTCTGAGCTCTATGTATATAGTGCCACATACTCTGAGCTCTATGTATATAGTGCCACATACTCTGAGCTCTATGTATATAGTGCCACATACTCTGAGCCCTATGTATATAGTGCCACATACTCTGAGCTCTATGTATATAGTGCCACATACTCTGAGCTCTATGTATATAGTGCCACATACTCTGAGCTCTATGTATATAGTGCCACATACTCTGAGCCCTATGTATATAGTGCCACATACAGTGTGCCCTCTGTATATAGTGTCATATGCCCTCTGTGTATAGTGCCACATGCTTGGTGCCCCTTATAAAAAGTGCCTCTTATATGTACCCCCTTTATGTATTGTGCCTCTTATGTGTGCCCATTTGTGTATAGTGCCACATGCTTGGTGCCCCTTATAAAAAGTGCCTCTTATATGTACCCCCTTTATGTATTGTGCCTCTTATGTGTGCCCATTTGTGTATAGTGTCCCTTCAGTGTGCCCCATTTATGTATAGTGCCTCTTCTGAGTGCCCCCTGAATACAGCGTACACATCTATCTTTTATCGAGTATTATAATACTCGGTAAAAGCTAGAATACAGTGGGTGAGACGTCACTGGCTGATGGTTACATGACAAGCTAGATGCAGTGGGTATATATAGTATATACAGCAGTGTATATACTATATATCTGTACACACTGAATCTATTATACCTCATACCTCACATATCAGTACACTGCCGTATATACTACATATATCTGTACACATTACATCTATTATACCTCATACCTCACATATCAGTACACTGCTGTATATACTATATATCTGTACACACTGCATCTATTATACCTCATACCTCACATATCAGTAGACTGATGTACATACTTTATATCTGTACACACTACATCTATTATATCTCATACCTCACATATCAGTACACTGCTGTATATCTCTTAATATTATAAAAATGAGTTTCTGTCTGTCTGTCTGTTCTCTATGTGCGACCAAACTACTGGACCGATTTTCACCAAATTTGGCACACAGGTACATCAGGTGCCCGGGAAGGTTTTAGACCAGGTCTCATCTCTCTAGGACATAACGTTCCCGAGATATTCCCAAAATATGATCTGCATTAGCCAATATTAGCCTGACAGCATTGGTTTTAAACCCCAACTGCCAGTCTCTTCACAGACACACACAGGGAGGGCAGGTTTCCATAACAACACAGCCAGGTAATTAGCAGCCAGCTGAGGATCTCAGGTAACAATCCAGTCATTTCTATTCAATGCTTTAAAGGGGCAGAGTGCTGTGGATGATACTGTTAAAGGGGTATTCCGGTTACCATAAATATAACTTATGCTTTAGACCAATTTTAGACTATGACCGTTCAGTAGTAAATCTTCCACTGCTACCCATTGCGTGTCCTCATAAATTACCATGGTACCGACCTGTGATTCACACCACTCTCAAAAGAAGGACTTACAACACCTGCTCCAGGTTTCACTAAGCCACACCCCAACTGTCAGGCCACGCCCCCTTCCCCTCAGCAGCCAATTGGGATTGAAAAAATGAAGGTAAAAATAAACTTCTGTCAGCTGCAGGGGTGGGAGGGTGAGTTTCTCTCTGCAACAACACACAGAAACATTAGATGAAACATTAGATGGAAAAAAGGACGTAAAAGCAACCCCCCCCCAAGGTCCCGCTAAACCACGCCCCTCGTCAGGCCACGCCCTCTCCCACTCCGCAGCCAATGGGGATTGAAAAAATGAAGGTAAAAATCAACTTCTGTCAGCTACAGGAATGGGTGGAAAGGAGACTTTCTCTCTGCAATGACACACACACAAACATTAAATGAAATAGATTAAATATACCCGTGCGAAGCAATGTTTTCTTCCACTGCTACCCACTGTATTTCCTCAAATTACCATTGCATTGACCTATAATTCAGGCCACCCTGAAAAGAAGGACCTAAAAGCACTCCCCCCCCCCCCAAGGTCCCGGTAAACCACGCCCCCGACCCGGTCAGGTCATGCCCCCTCCCATTCCGCAGCCAATGGGGATTGAAAAAATGAAGGTAAAAATCAACTTCTGTCAGCTGCATTGACTTTCTCTCTGCAACGACACACAGAAACATTAAATGAAATAGATGGAATATACCCAGGCGAAGCTGGGTCTTTCTGCTAGTACTATATATATCTGTACACACTGCATCTATTATACCTCGTACCTCACATATCAGTACACTTCTGTATATACTATATATATCTGTACACACTGCATCTATTATACCTCGTACCTCACTTATCAGTACACTGCTGTATACACTATATACCTGTACACACTGCATCTATTATACCTCGTACCTCACATATAAGTACACTGCTGTATATACTATATATCTGTACACACTGCATCTATTATACTTCGCACCTCACATATCAGTACACTGCTGTATATACTATATATATCTGTACACACTGCATCTATCATACTTTTATAATACATGCAGTATATACAGATATATAGTATTTACAGCAGTGTACTGATATGTGAGATACAACGTATATTAGATGTAGTGTGTACAGATATATATAGTATATACAGCAGTGTACTGACATGGGAGGTGTGATGTATAATAGATGCAGTGTGTACATATATATAGTATATACAGCAGTGTACTGATAAGTGAGGTACGAGGTATAATAAATGCTGTGGGTAAATGTATATAGTATATACAGCAGTGTACAGACATGGGAGGTGTGAAGTATAATAGATGCAGTGTGTACAGATATGTAGTATATACCGCAGTGTACTGATATGTGAGGTACAACATATATTAGATGTAGTGTGTACAGATATATAGTATATACAGCAGTGTACTGATATGTGAGGTACGAGGTATAATAGATGCAGTGTGTACAGATATATAGTATACCTTGTACCTCACACATCAGTACACTGCTGTATATACTATATATCTATATGTGTCAGGTGTGAGGTATAAAAGATGCAGTGTGTACAGATATATGTGGACAGTCATATATTATGGTCACTGTGTGAGGTACCTGAGGTATTGGAGGTTGTAGTTAAGATTCTGGTCAGTTTTAGGGATATGATTAGCATTAGTGTTAGTATATTAGGGCCAGTATTAGAGTTAGAGGTCAGTATTGGGGTCAGGGGCCAGTATTGGGGTTAGGGGCTAGTATTAGCATAATGCTACATTCAGACGACTGAAAATGTTAAGCAGTCCCCAAATTGTGGATCTGCAAAACACATTTTGCAGAACGCACAGTGCCAGCCCAATATAGAAATGTCTATTTTTGCGGACAAGAATAGGACACATGCTCTATATTTTTTGTGGGGCCACGGAACGGAACTACGGATGTGGACAGTGCATGGTGTTCTGTCTGCATCTTTTGCGGCCCCATTGAAATGAATGGGTCTGCACCCAGTCCGCAAAATTGTAGAACGGATGCAGACCCAGAAATATGGTCGTCTGAATGCACCCTTAGGGCCAGTATTGGGGTTAGAGGCAGCATTAGGGTATATTCACATGATGATATTTCCATTCACTTTAATGGGGCCGCAAATCCGTAGTTCCGTTCCACAGCCCTGCAAAAAAGATAGAGTATGTCCTATTCTTGACCGCAAACGCAGATGAGAACAGGCATTTCTATCATAGGGCTGGGCATGTACGTTCCACAAAATGTGGAACGCACATGGCCAGTATCCGTGTTTTGTGGATCCGCAATTGTGGACCGCAAAACAAATATGGTCATGTGAATGTAGTCTTAGGGTTAGTGGTCAGTAGTAGGGTTAGGGGTCAGTATGGTGTAGTATTAGAGTTAGAGAAAGTATTAGGGGTCAGTACAGTATATAAGGGTTAGCGGTCAATATTAGTATTAGAGGTCAGTATTAGGTTTAGGGGGTCCAGGGTTAGAGGTCAGTACTAGGGTAGGGGTCAGTACTAGGGTTAGGGATGGGACAGGGCCAGTATTAGGGAGGTGAGACAGGGCCAGTATTAGGGGTCAATACTAGGGGGTCAGGGGCCAGTATCAGGGTTAGGGGCCAAGGTTAGAGGTCAGTACCACAGTAGGGGTCAGAGGCCAGTGCTAGGGTTAGGGGTCAGGGGCCAGTATTAGGGGTCAGGGGCCTGTATTAGAGTTGGGGTCAATGCAGGGTCAGTATTGAGGGTCAGAGGCCAGGGTTAGTGGTAAAGCAGGGCCAGTATTGGGGGCCAGTAGCCAGTATTAGGGTAAGGCAAGGTCAGTATTGGGGGTCAGAAATAGGGAGGCAGGGGCCAGTATTAGGTTTAGGGCTGCATGTAGAGTGGGAGGGCAGTTTATACTTACCTGTCCAGGCACGGTCCCATGATGCAGACCCGGCGGGTCTGCTCCTGAGGAACGTCGCAGGTGGTGCGATGACATCATCGCGCCGCCTACGTCACCTCAGTGCGCCGGCCACCGGGAATAGCGGAGCAGGGAACCAGAGGTTCACTTGTTCCGCCGGCGCTGGCTGCTGCAGGCACAATTGTATCTGCATCTAGTCGAGTAGAGTAAGGCCGCTAAGGCAAGTGGGGGTATAAAATTGAATAGAAGACCACCGAAAACAATAATATGAATACCCGCCACAACATTTGGTTATCATACAAAATTTTATTCAATATCGTATAACTACAGAAATAAATGTTAAAACATGATTAAATCAGAGACAGTGGATATACCACGGGTAAGGAACCAATAAGGGGCGTGACATGGGTCATCTACCCACAACACAGATATAGAAAAATTGAATAATATAGGTCAAGTATTCCCAGACTACAAGAATATCTCACAGTGATATCGGCTAATGCCATTAATATAAAGCAGAGGCAAGCTTGCAGTTAAATAGGGAATGACAGCCTAAAAACATCATATATATTTACTACCTGTGTGCGAGAGACGAGCCCCGTCACGTCCACCACCAGACGCAGTTTGCCTCAAAAGGCTTCCTCTGGGGATCATTACACACTATCATAGAACCTCCTTTTATAATCAACTTGATAAAATAAACGTAAAACAGCTGTTACCTTTAATTCTACAAGCGCCATACTCAACCGCCATGCAAATACAATATATCGCGCGCACCAGCACTCCAAAATGAGGCTTGAGGCGCACGCCACCAGCGGAAGGAAGGCCTCACATCCACTATTAGTGAGGATTGGAACACACAAATTGCACTGAACGATCACATGGCATATCTAATATGGTGGTGCGTTCATGTCAACATAAGTATTATATGTCACTATGTGGTTGTAATCACATCTATATGAGTTGATATTATTGTACTGATTTGGTTTGCACTTTTAATGAATTTTACATTTGTTATGGATATGTAAATATTTATTTAGCACTCTATGTTAGACATCAGCTTGTAGGAGCAACAGGCTTTTTAAATGTATTCATGCAGATCAGTGTTGTCATGATGCGGTATTTGACCGCATCAGGCGTCTGTCATGGTGCGGTATTTTACCACATCATGCGTTTCAGCTTGGAGCGCACGGCCATATTGATCTGTTATGTGATCGATTACTTCGGCCTGGGTGCTCCAAATCTTATTGATGTTTGATGTAATGTTTATGTTTCCTCTTCTGCTTGTGGGGTGTACCTTAAAATCTTACCTTGGAGTGCGGGTGAGCACTGTATTTTGTTATGTGGCGGCCAATCATGTGCCTTGAATATGGTTAAATGATGCGTTCCATCTTGGAACGCACCACCATATTAGATATGCCATGTGAACGTTCAGTGCGATTTGTGCGTTCCAAGCCTCACTAATAGTGGATGTGAGGCCTTCCTTCCGCTGGTGGCGTGCGCCTCAAGCCTCATTTTGGAGTGCTGGTGCGCGCGCGCTATATTGTATTTGCATAGCGGTTGAATATGGCGCTTGTAGAAGTAAAGGTAACAGCTGTTTTACGTTTATTTTATCAAGTTGATTATAAAAGGAGGTTCTATAATAGTGTGTAATGATCCCCAGAGGAAGCCTTTTGAGGCGAAACTGCGTCGGGTGGTGGACGTGACGGGGCTCGTCTCTCGCACACAGGTAGTAAATATATATGATGTTTTTAGGCTGTCATTCCCTATTTAACTTCAAGCTTGCCTCTGCTTTATATTAATGGGATTAGCCGATATCACTTTGAGATATTCTTGCAGTCTGGGAAAGCTTGACCTATATTATTAAATTTTTCTATATGTGTTGTGGGTAGATGACCCACGTCATGCCCCTTATTGGTTCCTTACCCGTGGTATATCCACGGTCTCTGATTTAATCATGTTTTAACATTTATTTCTGTAGTTATACTATATTGAATAAAGATTTTGTATGATAACGAAATGTCGTGACGGGTATTCATATTATTGTTTTCGGTGGTCTCCAAGGACAGAAGTTGTCAGACTAACCTGATTTGTTTTTATGAGGAGGTGAGTAGCAGCCTGGACAGAGGGGTGGATGTGGATGTAGTGTTTCTGGATTTTGCAAAGGTTTTTGATACTGTCACTTGGACGTTTATTAGGTAAAGTAAGGTCTATAGACTTGGAATGTATAGTCTGTAATTGGATCTATACTATATTATTTAATTTATTTATTAATGATATTGAGGACAAAATTAATAGAACCATTTCTATTTTTGCAGATGACACTAAGCTATGTAGTACTGTACAGACTATGGAAGATGTCCATAAACTACAAGCTGACTTGAACACTTTGAGTGATTGGGCATCAAGTTCAATGTGGATAAATGTAAAGTTATGAATCTTGGTAGTAATAACCTCTGGGGGAGTCACTTGTACAGAAGGATTTGGGTGTCCTTGTAGATGATAGATTGAATAACAGCATACAGTGTCAATCAGCTGCTTCCAAGGCCACCAGGATATTGTCATGCATTAAACGAGGCATGGAATCGCAGGGCAGGGATGTAATACTAACACTTTACAAAGCGTTGGTGCGGCCTCATCTGGAATATGCAGTTCAGATCTGGGCAAGAGTCCAAAGAAAAGACACACTGCAGCTGGAAATAATATAGGAGGAGAGCGACTAAACTGATAAGGGGCCTGGAGGGTCTTAGTTATGAAGAAAGATTAAAATAATTGAATTTATTCAGTTTTGAGAAGAGACGTCTAAGGGGGGAATGATTAATCTATACAAATATATAAATGGGCCATACAAAAAATACAGAGAAAAACTGTTCCATTTAAAATGCCCTCAAAAGACAAGTGGCCACTGCCTCCGACTGGAGAAAAAAGTTCAGTCTCCAGAAGCGTCAAAGCTTCTTTACTATAAGAACTGTCAATCTGTGGAACAGACTTCCTCAGGACGTGGTCACATCAGGAACAGTGGACAGTTTTAAAAAGTGTTTAGATGAATTCTTAAAAGTAAACATTAAAGGGGTATTCTCATCTTAGACAATGGGGGCATATCGCTAGGATATGCCCCCATTGTCTTATAGGTGCAGGTCCCATCGCTGGGACCCGCACCTATATCCAGAACGGAGCAGGGAGCGCTGCGCCTGGAGGACCCTGGGTTTCCGGCCACCACCAGGCGCAGCTCCCCGCTGCGCTCATAGAAATGAATGGGAGCGCAGCGCGCAAGTGCGGCCACTGCTCCTATTCATTTCTATGGAGCCGACGGAAGTAGCCGAGCCAGCACTCGGCTATTTTCGGCGACTCCATAGAAATGAATGGAGGGCGGCTGCGCATGCGCAGTGCGCCCTCATTCAGTTCGGGGGCTCCTTTCTGGATATAGGTGCGGGTGCCAGCGGTGGGACCCGCACCTATAAGACAATGGGGGCATATCCTAGCGATATGCCCCCATTGTCTAAAATGAGAATAACCCTTAAATGCTTATGAAAATGTGTAGAAATCTGAGTGTCACTTCCTTCTGGGATTCAAGTCCTAACCTATCCCTTGGTTGAACTTGATAGACTTATGTCTTTTTTCAACCATATTAACTATGTAACTATGGAAAAAAAATGGAGATGAGGAAGAGAACAACGGGTGGAAGGAGATCCACATGGGAGAGATCCAGGAGATCCAAGGTGGGAAGGAGATAAAGGAACAAGTGGGAGGGGAGTGGCGCCAATGGGACACAGCTGGATCAATGAAAATGGTATGTGTGTCATGGATCGTAGAGGTGAAGGCAGCATCCCACTGGGCTCACTTAAAAAGTGGTGGACCGCAAGAGTGTGTGGGGTGCCAGAATGAACCAGTGCAGAAAATCAATGTATTATAACATAATGAGCATTAGTGAAAAGGATAAATAATACTTAGTATGCAATAAAGAGGAGCCAGTTCCTGCAATTGTTAGTTAATAGCTGTTAGGGAGGCAGGAATTATATTGCACAGATCCAATTCATTACTTCCTTCACCAGGAAGTGGGTGTGCAAGATAAGCTCAAGACACTTGCCACCCTTACCTCCCTCACCGAGGTCACCTGTAGATAATATCACACCTCGTCAGTAACCAAGATGAACCAGAAGACATCAATATTATAAGGTGCTTTATTTGGAAGAAGCTCTACGTGTTTCAGGGAATACAGATAAAATCCCCTTCTCCAGGTGCACACACAATACAGACATGTATAAAACTTACATTTTTATAAGGATAGATGGTAATGATTCAATGCATCACATGTGACAGGCAAGAGAGCAGTAACTTCCAGTCACGTGACTTCCGGTACGGAAGCAGTGGCCGATGCGTTCCACCACTGGAACGCATATGAGTTTTTAAGAATAACTAAACTATTCATATATACAAATGCAGAGAGAGAAGAATGCTAAGGGGTTACGTATAGCCCTGATTAGTAAATATGGACGTAAGGGCCTGTGGTGGCCGAGGTCGGGGGACCACATGACTTCCACTATGTGGATCCATGTAGCTTCCGTTGCAGGAGGTGGAGCGATGTGTCCCAGCTTTGGAACACACAGACCCCCTTGCAAAGATGGAGGAGCAGCCGTAGAAAGCAGTAGCTTCCATTGTCGGAAGGTTTGCATGGCTTCCGGTCTGGAAGTACATGTGTTACAAGGCTGAGATTCAGTCCTGTTTTCATATTTAAATTGGACACATAGTTGAGTGACTATCATCACACTGCCATGTGATTCCATAGTCATGATCCCACCCCTTCCTGTGCTTACATCACAGGTACAAGGAATTGGGGGAGGCAGGTGTTAATATACCTAGCCACTGGGGATTCCTGGAAAGACCAGCTTCCTGTAAGGTCTTAGATGGAGGACGACCATACATTCTAAGGCTACGTATCTTTTGTCTATATTGTTAGACTATAGGCCAGTTACATGGTGTATGTATACAGATATGACCATGATATTGAAAGTATTTGTATATGTTATACCTAGAAATTGTAGTTAAGTAAAGGTGTCTTTTATGTTATACAGTACAGACCAAAAATTTGGGTACACCTTCTCATTCAAAGAGTTTTCTGTATTTTCATGACTATGAAAATTGTAGATTCACACTGAAGGCATCAAAACTATAAATTAACACATGTGGAATTATATACTTAACAAAGAAGTGTGAAACAACTGAAAATATGTCTTATATTCTAGGTTCTTCAAAATAGCCACCTTTTGCTTTGATTACTGCTTTGCACACTCTTGGCATTCTCTTGATGAGCTTCAAGAGGTAGTCACCTGAAATGGTATTCCAACAGTCTTGAAGGAGTTCCCAGAGATGCTTAGCACTTGTTGGCCCTTTTGCCTTCACTCTGCGGTCCAGCTCACCCCAGACCATCTCGATTGGGTTCAGGTCTGGTGACTGTGGAGGCCAGGTCATCTAGCGTAGCACTCTCCTTCTTGGTCAAATAGCCCTTACACAGCCTGGAGGTGTGTTTGGGGTCATTGTCCTGTTGATAAATAAATGATGGTCCAACTAAACACAAACCGGATGGAATAGCATGCCGCTACAAGATGCTGTGGTAGCCATGCTAGTTCAGTATGCCTTCAATTTTGAATAAATCCCCAACAGTGTCACCAGCAAAGCACCCCCACACCATCACACCTCCTCCTCCATGCTTCATGGTGGGAACCAGGCATGTAGAGTCCATCCGTTCACCTTTTCTGCGTCGCACAAAGACACGGTGGTTGGAACCAAAGATCTCAAATTTGGACCAAAGCACAGATTTCCACTGGTCTAATGTCCATTCCTTGTGTTCTTTAGCCCAAACAAGTCTCTTCTGCTTGTTGCCTGTCCTTAGCAGTGGTTTCCTAGCAGCTATTTTACCATGAAGGCCTGCTGCACACAGTCTCCTCTTAACAGTTGTTGTAGAGATGTGTCTGCTGCTAGAACTCTGTGTGGCATTGACCTGGTCTCTAATCTGAGCTGCTGTTAACCTGCGATTTCTGAGGCTGGTGACTCGGATGAACTTATCCTCCGCAGCAGAGGTGACTCTTGGTCTTCCTTTCCTGGGGCGGTCCTCATGTGAGCCAGTTTCTTTGTAGCGCTTGATGGTTTTTGCGACTGCACTTGGAGACACTTTCAAAGTTTTTCCAATTTTTCGGACTGACTGACCTTCATTTCTTAAAGTAATGATGGCCACTCGTTTTTCTTTACTTAGCTGCTTTTTTCTTGCAATAATACAAATTCTTACAGTCTATTCAGTAGGACTATCAGCTGTGTATCCACCTGACTTCTGCCCAACACAACTCATGGTCCCAACCCCATTTATAAGGCAAGGAACCCCACTTATTAAACCTGACAGGGCACACCTGTGAAGTGAAAACCATTTTAGGTGACTACCTCTTGAAGCTCATCAAGAGAATGCCAAGAGTGTGCAAAACAGTAATCAAAGCAAAAGGTGGCTACTTTGAAGAACCTAGAATATAAGACATATTTTCAGTTGTTTCACACGTTTTTGTTAAGTATATAATTCCACATGTGTTAATTCATAGTTTTGATGCCTTCAGTGTGAATCTACAATTTCCATAGTCATGAAAATACAGAAAACTCTTTGAATGAGAAGGTGTGTCCAAACTTTTGGTCTGTACTGTATCTGCAAGAGTTGAGTGTTATTCCTGGTGATACCAAGGTATGGATAAAGCTTAAGTTTTTTTTTAAGTCTGTGATAGAGAGAGAAGTCTGAAATTCTTTGGGATGTCTGCGGTTTTCCCATGCTTAGGGAGGGCCACAATTACAGCTGATAACATTTCCCAGGTTTCAAACTATCATGGAGATATGGTAATAAAGTCCCATCAAAGGTCTTCTATGTATTATATAAGCCACTTGGACCAGGAGCTTTGTGTAAAGGGAAATACTTATTTTTGAAAATTCTGTAGTAGCGAGAAAAGCATTCAGTACTTTCAAATGTTCAATGGATAGGAGAGGGAAGTTAAGTTTTTCTAAAAGTAGTTGATACCTTAGCTGAGATGACTTGGAAATGTAGGGGGAGATTTATCAAAACAGGGGTAAATTAAAACTGGTTTAGTTGCCCATAGCAACAAATCAGAATCTATGTTTCATTTTTCAGGGTTCCTTTGGAAAATGAAAGGTGGAAACTGGTTGCTATGGGTAACTAAGACAGTTTTCCTTTACACTAGTTTGATAAATCTCCCCCATAGAGTAAGTAGTGAACGTTTCTGTAAAAGGGAATAGTATTCCTTAAATGTGTTGGCTATTTCTCTGGGTTAATAAATTCTAGAAGAAAGTGAGTGAAGGGATTTTATTTTTGCCTCCTCAAGCTTTCAACTAGGAGCAAGTAATGGGCCGGGAAGTAACCATCCTAACTTCTGGTGAAAAAATTCCTTTACGAGACCGCATGTACTGCAGTTCACGCACCATCATCTATATGCTAGAATGTCCGTGCGGTCTCCAATATACTGGGCGGACTGCACATAGCGTAGGAGATAGGACCAACTCATATATATATATATATATATATATATATATATATATATATATATGTGTGTGTATGTTGTGGTGATGTGGATAGTAATGTGCACGGAAAACTGGTTGGTAGTAGGACTCTTCCAGTCCACACCCTTCCAGGACACGTTTTCCTCTCACCTGAGGAGATCGCAGATGAGGCCACCTGGTTTAATCAGGCAGGGATAAACCAACCCGCAGTGTGTGAGTCTAGAGAGAGAGCCCCAGGAAACAGACCTGGAGAGGGAGCCTGTGTTCACAGCCAGGAGGGCTGGGGGGGCCACAAGGCTGAGGAAGCCTAAAATGTTGGAGCCTGCGGAGGTTCTGTGTGGTCTCAGCCAGGAGGGCTGAGGGGCCACAAGGCTTGGTATAGCCTTAAGTTTGGGGGGCCCAGCGACATCTATGGTTAGAGGGTCGCACGGTCAGAGTCGGGAGGACTCCTGGACCATCTGCCCCCAAGGTGCTGGTGATGTTACAGCCAGGAGGCTGCTGGACCAGATGGCTGAGGAAGCCGCATCTAAAAGCTGTGTGTGAACAGCGGTTTTTCTAGGTGAGCTAGAGAACCTGTTAGTCAGAGCCCAGCCGGGCAGGTATTTGTTTGTTTTGTGCTGAAGAGCAAAAATAAAGCTGTGTTAGACTTTAAAACCACCGTGTGTTGGAAGAAGTCTGTGATGGCAAAACCCAGAGAGAGAGCGATCCCTTACTATACATACCATATATATTTTTTATTTATTTTTTTTTTTTTCAAACTTACTTGGTTCTGGACAGCATATGCCACAGGAAGTGACCTTACAAGCCTAAGCCCAACTCTTCCTAAGCAATTGCCTATTTATATGTAAGTTTTTATGTGTATGTATGCTTGTATATCTTGCTCCTGAGGAAGGGGATTTATTTACTTCCCCGAAACGCATCAAGCTCATTTTAATTGGAATGAAGAAACCTTCTGATGCTACATCCTGTGAGGTCCCTGTTTTACCACTCTGGGATAAGGAATCCATTACATCTGTCAAGATTAGAGATGAGCGAGCATACTCGTCCGAGCTTGGTGTTAGTTCGAGTATTACGGTACTCGTAAGTGCTCGCTGCTCGGACGAGTATCTCGCCATGTTCGAGGAAATGGCAACTTCCGCATTGTGCATTTTTGGCGCCTAAAAACTCAGAATCCAATCACAAGCCAGGAGACTCTGCGGTACACCCAGCATCACGTGGGGCCCTTACATGTCGATAGCAGGGGTTGGCTGGCCTGATAAGGTGACCCTGGAATATACTAGTGACTGGCCGCGGTGCTCGGCTCAGATGCTGTCTGGATGTCGTTAGGGATAGAGCTGCTGCGTTTCAGGGAGAGTGTTAGGGCCTGCATTTAGTTCTTTGTTAGGCAGGAGTGATCTCCCAAGAACCCAACAGCCCTTCTAAGGGCTACAAGAAATGTTTTTTTTGTCTCCTGGCTTGGCTGGCTGGCTAGCACTAGTAGTGCAGCTATCGCCATATATAACCCCTTTTTTTTTTTTTTTAATGTTATATCTCAGTGATACAAATCCATTTCACCCAGCAGTGTGGAACCATTCTGTGTGTCACAGTTCAGTACACTCACTACAATCCGTATTTTCTGTCCAGGTGACACTTTCTGTACGTCACTTAATCCAACCGGGTCTTTTGCTCTCACGTATATAGCTTGATCCCAAAAATCTCTGTGCGACATTTGTCTGGGTCGCAGTCAAAATAGCCACCGTCAGGGCCTGCATTTAGTTCTTTGTTAGGCAGGAGTGATCTCCCAAGAACCCAACAGCCCTTCTAAGGGCTACAAGAAATGTTTTTTTTGTCTCCTGGCTTGGCTGGCTGGCTAGCACTAGTAGTGCAGCTATCGCCATATATAACCCCTTTTTTTTTTTTTTTAATGTTATATCTCAGTGATACAAATCCATTTCACCCAGCAGTGTGGAACCATTCTGTGTGTCACAGTTCAGTACACTCACTACAATCCGTATTTTCTGTCCAGGTGACACTTTCTGTACGTCACTTAATCCAACCGGGTCTTTTGCTCTCACGTATATAGCTTGATCCCAAAAATCTCTGTGCGACATTTGTCTGGGTCGCAGTCAAAATAGCCACCGTCAGCAGGGTGTGAGTTAGCTCTACGATAGTTTCTGCACGTTACGTTCCAAAAAAAACAAAACTAAAAAAAAAATATATAAAAAAAAGTTTTTTTGTTGTTTTAGCTCAGTGATACAAATCCATTTCACACAGCAGTGTGGAACCATGCTGTGTGTCACAGTTCAGTACACTCACTACAATCCGTATTTTCTGTCCAGGTGACACTTTCTGTACGTCACTTAATCCAACCGGGTCTTTTGCTTTCACGTATATAGCTTGATCCCAAAAATCTCTGTGCGACATTTGTCTGGGTCGCAGTCAAAATAGCCACCGTCAGCAGGGTGTGAGTTAGCTCTACGATAGTTTCTGCACGTCACGTTCCAAAAAAAACAAAACTAAAAAAAATATATATAAAAAAAATATATAAAAAAAATATTTTTTTTGTTGTTTTAGCTCAGTGATAAAAATCCATTTCACACAGCTGCGTGGAACCATTCTGTGTTCCACAGTTCAGTACACTCACTACAATCTGTATTTTCTGTCCAGGTGACACTTTCTGCACGTCACTTAATCCAACCGGGTCTTTTGCTCTCACGTATATACTGTAGCTTGATCCCAAAAATCTCTGTGCGACATTTGTCTGGGTCGCAGTCAAAATAGCCACCGTCAGCAGGGTGTGAGTTAGCTCTACGATAGTTTCTGCACGTCATGTTCCAAAAAAAACAAAACTAAAAAAAAAATATATAAAAAAAAATAAAAATAAAAAAAATAGTTTTTTGTTGTTTTAGCTCAGTGATACAAATCCATTTCACACAGCAGTGTGGAACCATTCTGTGTGTCACAGTTCAGTACACTCACTACAATCCGTATTTTCTGTCCAGGTGACACTTTCTGTACGTCACAAAATTAAACCAGACTGAACAAGTTTGTGGGTTTCAGTACAGCAGGCCCATTTATTTTTGTATTTTTTATATAATACACTTATATACAGAAAATGTTGAACCCCAGGGCTAAGGGTCGAGGACCAGGGCGTGGGCATTCAATTACTGCAGGGGGCAGAGGCCATGGTCCTGGGCAGGGTGAGACAGTACCTGCTGATGAAGGAGCAAGGGAACGCCGCAGAGCTACACTCCCTAGCTTCATGTCTCAACTTACAGGGACACGTGGTAGAGGACTGTTGAAACCACAACAGTGCGAACAGCTGATCTCGTGGATTGCGGACAATGCTTCAAGTAATTTGTCCACCAGTCAGTCTTCCATGCAGTCCACCCACGTTACCCAAGGGAGCACTCCTATGGCTCCTCCACCTCAACCTCCTTCCCCCCAGTCTGCCCCCTCCCAGGAAAATTTGGAATGCGATCCGGCATACTCTGAGGAACTGTTTTCTGGACCCTTCCCAGAGTCACAAACCACTTCTCAGGTTGCTGCTGACCTCGTTCCCAATGCCCAAGTTTTCCAACTGTCGCAGTCTGTGGGTGATGATGATGATGATGACAATGTTGAGTTAGTGGAAGAAGTTTGTAAAGAGGTGCCGGACGATGAGGAGACACGGTTGTCAGACAGTGGTGAAGTTGTTGTCAGGGCAGGAAGTCCGAGGGGGGAGCAGACTGAGGAATCGGAGGATGACGAGGTGACTGACCCGAGCTGGGTTGATAAGCTGAGTGAAGACAGTGCTTCTGAGGCGGAGGCGAGTGCTGCACCAGAACAGGTTGTAAGAGGCAGTGGTGTGGCCAGAGGGAGAAGCAGGGCCAGAGCTGGTGCATCAGCAGCAACTGTTTCACGTAGTGAAGCTCCCGTGGTGAGGCCTAGATGTTCGCAAGTCTGGAGGTTCTTTAAAGAAAGTAAGGATGACCGACGGACTATGGTGTGCAACCTGTGCCACACCAGGATCAGCAGGGGTGCCACCACTACTAGCCTAACCACCACCAGCATGCACAGGCATATGAGTGCTAAACACCCCACTCAATGGAACCAAGGCCGTTCACCACCTCCTGCGGGTCACACCACTGCTCCTTCCCCTGTGTCACTCGCTGCCTCTGCTAGTCAACCCCCTGCCCAGGACCCCGGCATGAGCGCCTCCCGCCGGAAAACCACACCTTCGCCTCCACGATCCTCCACAGTGTCCACCAATGTGTCCCTGCGCAGTGTTCAGCTGTCTTTACAGCAGACGCTGGAGCGCAAGAAGAAATACAGTTCCACCCACCCACATGCCCAAGCCCTCAACGTCCACATCTCCAAATTGCTGAGCCTGGAGACGCTGCCCTATAGGCTGGTAGAGACCGAGGCCTTTCGCAATCTCATGGCGGTGGCTGTCCCTCGGTATTCGGTCCCCAGCCGCCACTATTTTTCCCGATGTGCCGTCCCAGCCCTACACCAGCACGTGTCAGAGAACATCATCCGTGCTCTGACCAACGCTGTTTCTAAGAAGGTCCACCTAACCACGGACACGTGGACAAGTGCTGCCGGGCAGGGACACTATATCTCACTGACGGCACATTGGGTTAACTTGGTGGAGGCTGGGACTGAGACTGACCCTGGGGCCGCTCATGTACTGCCCACACCGAGGATTGCGGGGCCTACCTCGGTCACGGTCTCTCAGACGTACTATGCCTCCTCCTCCGACCCCTCCTCCTCCTCCTCCACCTCCTCCTCCGAATTACCATCCGTGGGCACGGCGCCTTCAGTCGGTAGCTCTAGGCGCAGCAGCAGTGCCGTGGGTAAGCGCCAGCAGGCGGTGCTCAAACTGCTGAGCTTAGGTGACAAAAGGCACACCGCCCAAGAGCTGTTACAGGGCATCACGGCGCAGACCGATGTGTGGCTGGCACCGCTGAACCTCAAGCCAGGCATGGTTGTGTGTGACAACGGGCGTAACCTGGTGGCGGCTCTGCAACTCGGCAGACTCACACATGTGCCATGCCTGGCCCACGTGTTCAATCTAATAGTTCAGCGGTTCCTCAAGACATACCCCAATCTGTCTGATTTGCTCACCAAGGTGCGCCGCATCTGTGCGCATTTCCACAAGTCGACCACAGATGCTGCCACTCTCAGGGCAGCGCAGCGCCGCCTACAACTGCCAGCTCATCGACTGTTGTGCAACGTGCCCACGAGATGGAATTCGACATTAAACATGTTATCCAGAGTTTACCAGCAGCGCAGAGCGATTGTAGACTGCCAGATGTCAACTTCCACCAGAACTGGTAGTCAGGTCACTCAGATTCCTCAAGTCTACATTGAGGAATGGACGTGGATGTCTGATATCTGCCAGGTGTTGAGCAACTTTGAGGAGTCAACACAGATGGTCAGCGGCGATGCCGCCATTATCAGCCTCACCATCCCGCTGCTTTGCCTGTTGAAAAACTCACTGCTCAGCATCAAGTCGGATGCTTTGCGCTTGTCACAAGAGACGGTGGAGGAAGATACGTCGCTTGATAGCCAGAGCACCCTCCGGTCTGTTTCTCAGCGCGTATTGGAGGAGGGGGATGAGGAGGAAAAGGAGGAGAATGTCGGCGAGACAGAAGAGGGTACCAGTGCTCAGTCCTTAACTCTTGAGCGTGTATGGGCTGAAGAGGAGGACTTGGAGGAGGAGGAGGAAATGGAGAGTCAGGCCAGTGAGGAGAGGGAACTCTTACGTGTTGGGACTCTGGCGCACATGGCAGACTTCATGTTAGGCTGCCTATCCCGTGACCCTCGTGTTAGAAGCATTTTTTCAAACACCGATGACTGGGTGTTCACTCTCCTGGACCCACGGTACAAGCAGAACCTTTCCACTCTTATCCCTGCAGAGGAAAGGAGTATGAGAGTGAATAGATATCAACAGGCCCCGGTGCACAAGCTGAAACAATCCTTCCCATCTGACGCCGCTAGCGGCAGAGGGCATGGTTCTGTGGGCCAAGTAGCGGGGGAGAGTAGGCGAGCAGGCAGCTTGTCCAGCACTGGCAGGGGAACGCTCTCCAAGGCCTTTGCCAGTTTTATGTCACCCCAGCAAGACACTTTCACCTGTCCCCAGTCTAGGCAGAGTAGGGGGGAGCTGTACAGAAAGATGGTGAGGGAGTACCTAGCTGACCATACCAATGTCCATAGCGATCACTCTGCTCCATACAACTACTGGGTTTCAAAGCTGGACACGTGGCCTGAACTGGAACTGTACGCCTTGGATGTGCTGGCCTGCCCTGCCGCTAGCATGCTGTCAGAGCGGGTATTCAGTGCAGCTGGTGGCGTCATCACCGATAAGCGTACACGCCTGTCAACTGACAGGCTGACGCTTATTAAAATGAACAAAGCCTGGATTTCACCGGAATTCAAATCTCCTCCGGGGGAAAGCAGCTAAAGATTTAAATAACTTATGTATCCGATTCCTCTTCTCTACTCCTCCTCCTCCTTGTCGTCTTTGCCTAACGCTGACCAAAAAAACGCCATTTTTTAGAGGTCTAACTGGCACTCTTTTACCACAATTTTTCAGGAGGGCCCCCTACAGGCCCTCTCTTCTAAAAATTTTTCCAGAGGTCCACCTACAGGCCTTCTCTCCAAACAATTTTTCCGGAGGTCCACCTACAGGCCCTCTCTCCAAACAATTTTTCCGGAGGTCCACCTACAGGCCCTCTCTCCAAACAATTTTTCCGGAGGTCCACCTACAGGCCCTCTCTCCAAACAATTTTTCCGGAGGTCCACCTACAGGCCCTCTCTCCAAACAATTTACGTCTTTTTCCTATCTTTCTCTCTCTCCAAACTATTTTTCCAGATAGCTGCCATATACGGTATTAAACTGAGAAGAATACATAGAACACATGCCACACTTGATCAAGCTCATAATTTACGACTGTACCGGTTGATGCTAAATTTTTAAGTTGGGGTCCTGCGTCGTCATTCACTGAATTTCACTGATCTCCTCAACGTCTCCTCAAAGAACCGAAAGACCATTGTGGAGAGAGCGGCACAGCTCGCCATCAAAGTGACGAACCCCAACGCCAGACTGCGCAGCGAAGAGAACGAATAAATAGCTCTGTGCTTATTTGTGCTAAATAAAAGTTAAATAAACACAAAAAAAAAAAATTGATCTGTTCCTGTGCCTGATCCACCCAAGTTGAATCTGTCCCATCATGAGAAAGTCCCCCCAAGGAGTCCCCACTGTAACTTGCTTCACTTTCAACTACCTCACCCCCCGACACCTGTGTCTCGCCATTGTCCACCACCTCCTCAGACAACACTGGTAAATCCCCACTGTCAGCACACGGAGACTGCAAAAGGTCTTGCGAATTGGGGCAGAGAATGTTCTGGGCTAGCACATCAGAGAAGGGGTGACTATGGGGTTCCAAGGAGTAAGTGACCACATGCAATCTCCATCCAAAAAGTCATACTGAGGCTCACCACCATGCTTTACACTGCAATCTTATTACTGAGGCTCACCACCATGCTTTACACTGCAATCTTATTGAAAGACAGACAATCAGGGGTTCACCGCCAGGTTGTCAGGCAGCATTTTAAGTGGGTCACCATTACCGTGTCCCTGAAAATTGCCTTGGGGTCATCGCCAGACTATTTTTATGAAAGGCCATGGGGTTCTATACACACAGTGCTGACGGAAGCCCATCAGCATTTCTAAACACAATTGAATCTGTGCCATCATGAGAAAGTCCCCCCAAGGAGTCCCCACTGTAACTTGCTTCCCATACAACTACCTCACCCCCCGACACCTGTGTCTCGCCATTGTCCACCACTTCCTCAGACAACACTGGTAAATCCCCACTGTCAGCACACTGAGACTGCAAAAGGTCTTGCGAATTGGGGCAGAGAATGTTCTGGGGTAGCACATCAGAGAAGGGGTGATTACGGGGTTCCAGGGAGTACGTGACCACATGCAATCTCCATCTAAAATGTCATACTGAGGCTCACCACCATGCTTTACACTGCAATCTTATTACTGAGGCTCACCACCATGCTTTACACTGCAATCTTATTGAAAGACAGACAATCAGGGGTTCACCGCCAGGTTGTCAGGCAGCATTTTTAAGTGGGTCACCATTACTGTGTCCCTGAAAATTGGCGGTGATGGACCTTCGTTGCACCTAGTTGGGTGCTTCCCAACAACATGTGATGGGCATGTGCCTCGCCTTTCTTTGTCTGGGTGAGCACAATTGCCATGAGGGTAACCACCAGACTGTTGCCTGAGAATTTGGGGTAATGGTGGGATTAGGCAGCCTCAGAGGCATCCATGCATGCTGCCCCTGCTGTTTCCTTTCAATTTCCGTGGTGTTTCCAGGTTTTCACCCAGCCTTCCCTAGGCAGAGCCTTGGTCCCCTGCAAAAAATGCTCGAGTCTCCCATTGACTTCAATGGGGTTCGTTATTCAAAACGAGCACCCGAGCATCGGGAAAAGTTCGACTCGAATAACGAGCACCTGAGCACTTTAGTGCTCACTCATCTCTAGTCAAGATGTCAGCGAGGGAGGTGAGGGTGCAAGTGTATTGAGTTTATCTCGTACTCCCCTCCCTGGTAAAGTAAGTGGTTAATATACCGTTTAAAAACTCAGAAGTATGTAGTTTTTCTTCTCCAACATACCTAGGATTGGTATTACTTTGGCGCCCCCACACTTCATATGCACTCATGTGTGTATTCCATTTTTAAGTTTTAGCTTGCCCCAGATGGGCCGGGACAGACTGCGTGCTTTGGCAACTGGACGTAAATGTGAAGAAAAGGTGTGGCCAAAAATGGGCATGTACCAATAGGGATGGTGCTATGCAGATTGGGAACCTGAAGAGGAGCATTTTAGTGAGGAAGGAGCGGTGGACGGATGATCTCCCTGTTTTGTAAGAGCGACATGCCCCCTAGAATAGGGCTGGGGCCTGGAGCCTATCACCTTGAGAAGTGTTCTGCTTCTGCGAATGGCGGCGAACCCTTTTCAGTTATCTGTTCTCTGCCTTTATGGTGATCACCTGTAATATCTTTTCTTCCTTTTGGCTAACACCAAGTGTGTAGTCAAAGAGGCAGCTGAGTCGGGACCCTCGTACCTCGGCCTGGTGGCATCGGCATTGTGCCTTAAGCCACCTGCTGCTATAGGGGGAGGAGGTATCCAGACATGGCGACTTCAGCGATCCTGACCACATCTCTTCGTTACGCATTTGACGAACAAAAGATCCGCAACAGCTTCCCGATTTCCGTGGAGAAGATGACTTTGAAGCACCTGGTCCATACAGTCCTGCTTGGTGTCTTGGAAGTACAGCGTGATGATGTCCTGGCACTTCAAGAGGCTCCGCTGAAGTACACCTTGACTTTCACATCTGTATCGGCTGCAAGATCCTTCTACAAGAACATCGTGAAAAACATCTGCCATCCGGAATTAAAGGGGCTCCGCTTCATTGCTCTCTTTTCAGAGTAAAGATAGAAAATTCGGAAGGATTCTGGTCTGGCAAATACCGGTTTATCGTCAAGCTAATTGAAGACCCGAATGGAATCCAAGGTCATCGCCAACCACCCTTCACCTTCATGATTGGAAAAGATAGAGGGAGACTGTTCTACAGTGGGATGCCTATCTTTTGCAGAAAGTGCTATTTATTTGGACATAAACAAGAGGACTGTTTCTGAAGGGGCTCCCGTCTGTAAGAAATGTTATGAAAAGGGACACTCTACATCTGCTTGCCCCAATGAGAGGAGATGCAATGTCTGTGGCCAGGTGGGGCACGCCTTCAGAGAAGAAGACCTTTGCAGAGGCTGCCAGAAGTTGGCCCAGGCCTCAGGCTCCTGATCCTGAAACGGAACCACCACCTGATCCGGTGCCAGACCCTGCTGATCCCATCAATGTTGTTCCTGAAAGCTGGGGAGACTGCCCTGATGGACAAATTCTTGAAACACCTGCTGAGCCAGGGATGTCTGATGCCAATGCGGGGGGCTCCTCTGCAGCGGTGGGCCCTGGTGAGGCAATGGAGACAGAGGCCGCCAGAAAGAGGAAATCTGAACAAGGATATACCAGTTCGATCAAGAGGATGCCTGTCTACAGACCTGGGCCTCTTATACCACCAGCCAAAGGCCCACCAGACCCCATCAGTCTGTCTGACCCCTTTCACATCCAAGAGACGGACTCTGACTTCCCTGACAGTCCAGTTCCAGAGGTGGGCATCATGACAGATTCTGAATCTGGATGACTGATGCTATCCATGTATCCTCTTTAAATGTGAGGAGTCTGAAGAGTCCAACCAGACGGGCTGCTTTATTCAATTATTTGGACACTATAAAAGCAGATAGAATCTTTCTACAAGAATGCGTAAGACAAAAAAAGGTGGGGGCAGCGCCACATGTGCGGTATCAATGGGTAAAAGTAATTTGTGTGAGAAAAAGAATATGCTCACCTTTTTCAGTTGTGAAGTTGCTGGTAATTGTCAGGACCGACCAGCATACGGTGTATTCCAAAGCTGCAGCCTCGGTCTCCCGGTCTGTCCTCTTTCAGAGGTGTTTGCCGGGTGTATGGATCCAGAGATATACTGCCAATGGATGTAGGGAAAAAGACCGATTCTCGGCGCTGCTTGATGGAGAATAGAACTACTGTAGGCAATACTGTAGTTACATAGTAACATAGTTTATAAGGCCAAAAAAAAGACATCTGTCCATCCAGTTCGACCTGTTTTCCTACAAGTTGATCCAGAGGAAGGCAAAAAACCCCTGTGCGGTAGAAGCCAATTTTCCTCACTTTAGGGGAAAAAATTCCTTCCCGACTCCAATCAGGCAATCAGAATAACTCCCTGGATCAACGACCCCTCTCTAGTAACTATAACCTGTAATATTATTACCCTCCAGAAATACATCCAGGCCCCTCTTGAACTCTTTTAGTGAACTTACCATCACCACCTCCTCAGGCAGAGAGTTCCATAGTCTCACCGCTCTTACCGTAAAGAATCCTCTTCTATTTTTGTGAACAAACCTTCTTTCCTCCAAGGCAAGAGGATGTCCCCTCATCACAGTCACAGTCCTGGGGATAAATAGATCATGGGAGAGATCTCTGTACTGACCCCTGATATATTTATACATAGTTATTAGATCTCCCCTCAGTCGTCTTTTTTCTAAAGTAACTAACCCTAATTTTGATCATCTTTCTGGGTACTGTAGTCCACCCATTCCAGCTATGACTTTAGTTGCCCTCCTCTGAACCCTCTCCAGCTCTGCTATGTCTGCCTTGTTCACAGGAGCCCAGAACTGTACACAGTATGTTCGCTCTGACAATTGATGATCTTTTATTCGCAGAATATTGTCAACGCGTTTCAAGGGTAAGAGATCCCTCTTCATCAGGACAATTTAAGTGCATAAAGTAAAAACAAGTCATTTAAAAAGCCCATTTTGGCGCGCAGGCCACTGGAGGTGTGTGTTGGGGGAGTGTTTGGGATGAATGACAGATAGGGAGGAGGCAGTGTCAGATCGTGTTGAATGACATACCGTACCTGCCCAGAATTGTTTTGTTTATACAGTGTTGTTGATACAATGTTGTGGGTGTCAGATTTGGTTATATTGGTAAACTGTTGATAAAATGTTGCTAAAATATTGCTAAAATGTTGCTAGCGCTGTACCATGTTGAAAATTCGGAGTTTCCTGTGCAGTATGGGAGATGCAGCAGATATTGCATAGAGAGTAGTTCTGTTATTTGCAATGTTATAAACGCTATGCAGAAGGGCACTGTACAGTGCGCTATATTAATACCAGATTGCGAGCACTCTATTTAAGAGAGCTGGGATATAGTATGCTAGGTTATATTTTATACGATATTTCTACGCTATTACGAGTGCTCTATTCGGAATCTGGTACGCTACTCTAAGTAGTACGATGTTTGTGTGGCGTAGCGAGGGTTCTATTAGGGGATGCTGGGGTATAGTACACTGCACTATATTTATACTATGTTTATAAGATGTTGCGAGCGCTGTATGTGGTGTGCTACATGTGATGGTATGCTATGGTTATGCGATGTCTACACAATGTTGCCAGCGTTTTCCTGGAAGATGTTGGAATCTAGTGTAGTCTATGACATAAGGTATGGCCGTTAGGTGAGGGTTTGGCCGCACTGATTCCTAGATGTTTAAAGGGTTTCTGTCACCAGTTTTTTCGGTATGAATCAGGCTGACATTAGAGATGTGCTAATGTCACCTGATTCCAAATATATATGTGTTTTATTTACTGGTGCCCCCATTTTTATATAAAATGAACTTTTATTTTATGCTAATAAGGCTTCTAGGTGCAAGGGGCGTTACCTCTGCTCCTAGAGGCTCTGTTGATTGACAGGACCAGGCAGAGAAGAAACACTACATTCACCATAGCTTTCAAGGACCTTCAATGATGTCATGACCATGTGATCAGTCACATGGTTAGGATCACACAAATAGCCTGTCTCCTCCTAAACCATGTGACTGATCACATGGTCATGACATCATTGAAGGTCTTTGAAAGCTATGGTGAATGGAGTGTTTCTTCTCTGCCTGGTCCTGTCAATCAACAGAGCCTCTAGGAGCAGAGGTAACACCCTTTGCACCTAGAAGCCTTATTTGCATAAAATAAAAGTTCATTTTATATAAAAATGGGGGCACCAGTAAATAAAACACATATATATTTGGAATCAGGTGACATTAGCACATCTCTAATGTCAGCCTGATTCATACCGAAAAAACTGGTGACAGAAACCCTTTAAGTTGTTTGGAGGTCTTGGTTGTCAAATGGCTGCCTCTTTATGATGTTATGTATGTTTTGTGTATATTAGAAAACATAGCATATGGTATGGCTAGTACAAGGAGTTTTTTTTTGGGATATACTAGTTGCTCAAAAATTGTAGCCAATTGAAAAAGAACTTATCGGGAACCCTGAGAAGTGGTTGTGAGCTATCAGGGGTCTTGTCTTTCTATAATATTCAAGGTGTATATGCGAGATGGTTCAAACGTGTGTATGGGTGCCTTCCTGCACATGTACTCACGCATATGTACATACACACCCACATGCATGTATAATTTAAGGAATCGAACGGTGGACACAAGGATATACAAATCCAAGTGTATATTCTTCTGTATGTACACAGGTATATATGCATATGTTTCTATTTGTATATAGATATAAGTGGCTTGATATTTTATTGGCACTTACCATGTGTTCTTATATTTAATTTGTATTGTGTTTATATAATTGTATTTATAATCTATTGGATATACCAACTAAACACACTAATCCCTCAAGGTCTCAATGAAATACAAGAAATGATTACTTGAATAACTGTATAAATGATTATATAAATATATAAATATGAATTTATAAATACAATTATATAAACACAATACAAATTAAATATAGGAACACATGGTAAGTGCCAATAAAATATCAAGCCACTTATATCTATATACAAATAGAAACATATGCATATATACCTGTGTACATACAGAAGAATACTCCTGGAGGAGTGGCCTAGTATCACTTATCTTCAAAAAAGGTGACAAGACCAGGCTGGCTAACTGGAGGCCCATTACGTTGCTGAACACGGATTACAAGTTAATGTTCAAAATTTTAGTTAATCGTTTTAAAGCAGTCCTACCTTCCGTCATACACGAAAACCAAGTTTGCGCTGTGCCTGGTAGAAGTATAGCAGAGCATCTTAATGCAATAAAGGACATTGTGTGGTACCAACAAGACAGGAAACAAGACTTGGCAATTCTGGCGCTAGACTTCCAAAAGTACTTTGACAGAGCGTCCCACAAATTTTTATGGTTGGTTTTAAGAAGAATGGGATTTCCGGACTCTTATTCAAAAAATACAGCTTTTATATAAAAACTCTTTTAGCAAAATCATTGTAAATGGATTTCAATCTAAGGAAGTAAAGCTGCACTCGGGAGTAAAGCAAGGAAGCCCATTATAGCCCATCTTTTTCATCTGCTCCATTGAACCGTTGCTGGCAATGATTCGAAAAGATAAAGTGATAAGAGGGGTGCCCCTGCCAGGGGGAAATGGAATAGCTGCTAAGATCATCGGCTACATGGATGATATTTCCATTTTTTGTACAACCCATGCTGCCCTGAGAAGAGCAATCTTAATCACTGAGCACTTTTGCCAAGCCTCGGCTTTTAAACTAAATATCGACAAGAGTGACTGTTTTACCCTCGGCAAATGGGATGATGTCTCAATTCCACTTTTAAAGTTGCAGAGCAAGAAGATAACAATCTTGGGTGTAATCTTCGACAGCCAGAACAAAGGGAAAGAGAGTTGGGAAATAGCTAAAGACAAGGTTCAGAAGAAGATTGACTATTGGAACCTGAGAAAACTGACCTTGAATGGAAAAAATCTAATTATAAGAGCTATTTTATTACCCATAATGTTGCACATCAACTTGGTGTACCCTCCTGATGATCTGATGGCGAGAAAGTTGCAAAGAAGCATTTTTCAATTTGTTTGGGGTTCCAAGTTTGAGAAGTTAAAACGCGAAATTATGCACAAATCACTTTACTCTGGTGGAAAGAACATTCCCAACATCAAAAGGTTTTTATATACTAAATACTTCAGTTTTTGTTTTAAACATCTATTCTCTACATGCGTTTGGTCCTATTTCCTAAGATTTGCAGCTGTACAAGGAAATGGCTGTCTATTCTACTTACCTGTCCAGTTTTAATCTTCCCTCCAACTCATTACGCCATCCTGGAAAGGATAATACACTGTTACTAGATATGGGTTGTTGTTGATCCAGGGAGTAATTCTGATTGCCTGATTGGAGTCGGGAAGGAATTTTTTCCCCTAAAGTGAGGAAAATTGGCTTCTACCGCACAGGGGTTTTTTGCCTTCCTCTGGATCAACTTGTAGGAAAACAGGTCGAACTGGATGGACAGATGTCTTTTTTTCGGCCTTATAAACTATGTTACTATGTTACAAACTAGAGACTTATGGCACAAAAGTGCTGAAGAATTCAAGTCGACTGCTATTGGAAATAAAGAGGAAAGATGACAACATGACCCAAGTAAAAAACTACACTCATAATATCTGCACTGGGATTTTGAAGAAAGTCAACCATAACTACCTCCTTAACGAGCACAAGGGCATTGCTTGGATGATTGTGCATGACTGCTTGCCCACACGAGAGTTCCAATTCAGAAGAGAACTAAACAGAGTTCAGAAGTGCCCTAGAACAAACTGCGGCTACATTGAATCATCGTTGCACATATTTTGGAACTGCGTTTTTGCACAAAACATCTGGAGAGAATGCGGTGAGCTTTTAAATTTTCAACAGATCTCAGATTTTTATCCCAGGAAGTGTTTTTTTATGGAATTCATCCAGTCATATCTAAAGAAAAAGAAAGAGTTTTATGGTGTTTTTTAAGTTGTATTAAAAGTGCTATCTGGAAATGTCGCAACATCTTAGTATTTAAAAGAGACCTCATCGATGAGAGAGACTGTATAAAACTTGCACTAAGTGAACACCATCTGTACTACTTATACGATCAAAAGCACCTTGGAAGACAAAAGGCAATGTGCATATGGCACTTTAGTTTATGGAACATGCTGTTCTAATTGCACCTTACCGCTCCTGAAAAACACTTTACCATGAATCACTAAACACACAAACACTTTAAAATATAAATGCAAAAATCTGTTCTTATCCATCCAGAGGGAAAGCCGGTAGTGCCAAACCTCTGAGATGTTGAGGAGAATGGAGAACCGTACAGTAACCCTAGTGTGTACAGCCTGGGACTGATGCACCCAGTGCTAGGTGACCAAGAGCTCTGCTGGATCGAAGCCAGCGGCTGGGTTGTGATGAAAGCCTAAGGTGCAGAAGTGTCCCTGCAGAGTGGTGACCCTGGGGTGTCTGAACTTACTGTGGGTGGGAGCCCACTGAGTGATGGCACATTTGCACAGCACTTTCCTTTCTCACATTGGAGCGTACACACCTCTCTCGGCTCAGCTTCGGTCCAGAAAAGATGAGGAATTTTTATAATGTCAAATGTCCGGGCCATAATGGCACACATCCACTTATTTTATGTTCACTGTATGTGCACTATACACGTTTGTTTGAAACTAGAATTTTCAGGGTTGTGGCCATCAGGTTCCGTACCCCCAGATCTTTGTTGCAGAGCTCCTGGCTGACGCCGTGGGTGGCAGCCTAGACAAAATCCAGAGCACAGACAGGCATACCCTCGGTTTCAGCTGAGGGTTGCCACTTGTCCAAGTCCTTTACAGGAGCCTTCTGGCCCAGAGGGATAGGGAATGGTTTATGGGGCCTTCTCTTATGGAGAGGGCCTGCAATGGACTGCAACCTGGTGCATTGATGCGGCCGATATATACATTTTTTTACCTTTTCTTTTTTGTTACTGTAGACCCCAAAACATTGAGAAATGGAAAAGAAAATGCACAAAGTGTTCTGGAGTATAACAATGGCTGGGTGCAGCAGGTATACTTCTCTACTCTGGCCAAGGGATGGACAAGTCCTGTGGGATCCGGGCCTGGTTCATTTTAATTAACGTGAGCTTGTCCAAGCTGGATGTGGACAGGCAGATGCTCCCTGTTTGTGATCAACCCCACCGTGCTAAACATGTGTTTGGACAATACACTTGCAGCAGGGCAGGCCAGAAACTCCAAGGCGTAAAGGTCAAGCTCAGGCCATGTGCCCAATTTGGAGACCCAAAAGTTAAATGGGGCAGACCCATCAGTCAGCATGTGCAGATGTGTGCACACATACTGTTCCACCATATTGCTTAAAGGCTGTCTCCGGCTCCGGTATCAGATGGTGGTGCTGGATGTTGTGGCGTGCTGACAAAGCTTTTCCACATTTTGACCATGCTTAACCCTCCTTTCTGAGGTGCTGGCAGTGCCCAAGCTGCATTGGCAACTTCCTCCTCCGCCTTGTGCTTCCACTGAGCCCCCTCTGTTAGGTGGGAACGCCATCAGTAGCACATCTACCAGCGTGCGCTTGTATTCACGCATCTTCTGATCACGCTCCAGTTACGGAATTAAGGACCGCATGTTGTCCTTGTAGCGGGGATCCAAAAGGGTGGCCATCCAGTAATCAGCACCGGTTAGAATGTGGGCAACTCGGCGGTTGTAGTGCAGGCACTGCAGCATGTAGTCGCTCATGTGTGACAGGCAGCCCAGAAGCAATAACAAGCTGTCCTCGGTGGAAGGTGTATCGTCTGTGAATCCACCCAGCCACGCTCCAGTGATGCTTGCAAGCTGATTTAGGTGCCACCCTGCTGTGAACGCAGATCCGCCTCCTCCGAAACTGTGCCCTGGCTGGACAATTAGGTACCTGGCCGCTGTTGGTGCCACCCTCCGAGCCACTTGTGAACAACTGGCCTAAAAACCATGGGAATGATCCGTCTTCGTCCATCATCGGCTGAAGCATTTTTTCAAGGCGACATAGAAGTGGGACAATAACGCTGAGGACGGCGTCATCGGCACTAGTCATGTTGGTGGAGTACTCGAAACAGCGCGACAAGACACACGTCCCACATGGAGGCCTATTAGTTGGTGGTAAAGTGGTGCTGTTCTGCAGAGTGACTCACCTGTGCTTGCTGCAGCTGAAACTCCACTATCACCTGCTGCTGCTCGCACAGTTTCTCTAGCATGTGCAAGGTGGTGTTCCATCGTGTGGGTACATCGCATATGAGGCGGTGAGTGGAAAGGCCGAAGTTATGCTACAGTGCAGACAGGCGAGCACAGTGTGGGCATATTACTGGGGGCACAGCTGGGAATAATTCTGTGAACACACAATGTGGGCATAAATACTGTGCAGTGGCATGAAGGGAGAATAATTAATATGTACAATGTGTCCCTCTTTGGTGGTTTACAAAGTTGGGAGGTATGCAATTAACACACAGATTAACTATTGTATTTCTGTGTCAGTGGTACAAAGGAGTTGTTTTGCACTGAGCAAAAATGACTACAGGTCACCCACAGACTGAAAAGCACGATTAAGTATTGTATTTCTGTGTCACTGGTGCAAAGGTCTTGTAGTGCACTGATCAATAATGCCTACAGGTCACCAGAACAGTTTTTTTAAAAATAATAAAAGCCTAACGCTCTCGCTGCATGTAGCAGCATCCTGTCCCTACACTAGTTAGAGTAATATGGCGGCGCACCATGTGATCCGGCATTTATGCATGCAGCGTCACATGGTGCGCCAGACAATCACAGACATGCCAATACTAGACATGACTGTGATGGCTTCCAAGTGCCTACAGCTTAAACGCTTGTTGATTGGCTGTGCTTCAGCCTTTCAACAAGCTTTATTTAAACTACGAACAACAAACACGGACACAGACTTTGGCGCCAAAGTCTGTGTTAGGGTTCGGTACCCAGACACCATAATGTTCGGTATAGTCCCAAACGTGGCGGTCCATGTTCACTCCTCACTAATTCAGGTGTTCAATATATTCATCGGTTACATTAATTTAGAGATTCAATCTATTGTGAAAATTCTTTACCTATCTCTTTATTTAGCTTTATATTATAATTTTATAAAGACATCTCTGATGACACTTTGGCCCTGATTAATCATACCTTCACTTCAGAATTCTGGAGTCAAAAAGATCGGGCTTTTGCAACTTTTTACACTCGCTTGTGCCTTTTTGCATTTTGACAACCCTCTCTCCATTTTTGTAATGTGGGTGGGAAAGTGGGTGTGGTTAGCTATGTTAATGAATTTCACTTCAGATTTATCATTGAAACTTTTTTTTTTTTTACAAAGTTGCAATCTAACTACTATATATATATTTGATAAATATAGCATAAGGTAAGACAATGCAGACAAAAGCAAAACTGACTTTAAATATTCCTCTCATGATAAATTCCCCCTTTTGTGTGCATTCCAAAGGGTAAAAGGATTGCTAACTGAAGTTAAGTGGTTGTCAAGGATTTCTTTGGTTTTTCAACAGATATGTTCATGTAATTGCTTACCTCATTTACATCTTATACAAGTCACTATGGTTTGTTGATAACATGCATATAGCAATTCCTGTTGCTGTACACAACTAAACCCATGATGCATTTCTCCTTTCACTGACAGTTTCAGGACCGCCTCAAATAATAGAAGGTAGTTTATATCTTCCTCGCACACAGGTAATTACATAGATATTCCCCTATAGATGCCCTTTTGCTGCTTTGACACGCCCATGGAAATAACATCTCAGCTCATAATGGAAGACACAAGCAATAAGGGGAAAATAAATACATTATAATCTAATTGTGAGAGGTAAATACCCTATGGGAATAAAAGGTTAAGGAACAAGAAAAAACCAATGTGGATAAATAGAACTGTAAAGAAAGCAATAAATGACAAACAGAAAGCATTTAAATCACTAAAACAGGAGGGGAGCAAGGAAGCATTGAAAAACTATAAGGAAAAAAAAAGAATAAGTAAAAGACAAATAAAAACAGCCAAACTAGAGACCGAGAGATTAATCTCCAAAGAGAGTAAAACTAACCCTAAAATGTTATTAATTATATAAATGGTAAAAAGTATAAACCTGAAGGTGTCAGCCCCCTACAGAGTAATGAGGGGGGAGTTGCAGAGAGCGATGAGGAGAAAGCAAAACTACTAAATATCTTTTTCTCCACTGTATTCACTGAGGAAAATAAACTGTCAGATCAAATGCAGAATATAAAAGTAAATTTCCCATTAAAAGTGCCCTGTTTGACCCAGGAAGAAGTAGAGCTGCGTCTTAAAAAGATTAAAATAGACAAATCGCCAGGACCGGATGCCATACACCCCCGTTTCCTAAGAGAATAATAATAGTAATGTCATCGCCAGACCCTTATTTCTGATATTTAAGGACTCTATACTGACAGGGAGTGTTCCACAGGATTGGTGCTTAGCAAATGTGGTGCCAATATTCAAAAAGGGTCCAAAAACAGAGCCCGGGAACTATAGGCCGGTAAATTTAACATCTGTTGTGGGTAAACTGTTTTAGGGTTTTCTAAGAGATGCTATCTTGGAGTACCTCAATGAAAATAAGCAAATACCTACATATCAGCATGGCTTCATGAGGGATCGGTCATGTCAAACCAATTTAATCAGTTTCTATGAGGAGGTAAGTTCTAGACTGGACCGCGGCGAATCAATGGATGTCGTATATCTGGACTTCTCCAAAGCATTTGACACGGTACCACATAAAAGGTTAGTATATAAAATGAGAATGCTTGGCCTGGGAAAAAATGTCTGTATGTGGGTAAGTAACTGGCTCAGTGATAGAAAACAGAGGGTGGTTATTAACGGCACATATTCAGATTGGGTCACTCTCACTAGTGGGGTACCACAGGGGTCAGTATTGGGCCCTTTTCTCTTCAATATATTTATTAATGATCTCGTAGAATGCTTGCACAGTAAAATATAAATTTTTGCAGATGACACTAAATTGTGTAAAGTAATTAACACAGAAGAGGACAGTTCACTGCTGCAGATGGATCTGGATAGACTGGAGGTTTGGGCAGAGAAGTGGCAGATGAGGTTTAACAGTAACAAATGTAAGGTTATGCATATGGGAAGGAATAATGCAAGTCACCAGTACATACTAAATGGTAAAATATTGGGTAACTCTGACATGGAAAAGGACCTAGGAATTTTAGTAAACAGCAAACTAAGCTGTAGAAACTAGTGTCAGACAGCTGCTGCCAAGGCCAATAAGATAATGGGTTGCATCAAAAGGGGCATAGATGCCTGTGATGAGAACATAATCCTGCCACTTTACAAATCACTAGTCAGACCACACATGGAGTACTGTGTACAGTTCTGGGCTCCTGTGAACAAGGCAGACATAGCAGAGCTGGAGAGGGTTCAGAGGAGGGCAACTAAAGTAATAACTGGAATGGGAGGACTACAGTACCCAGAAAGATTATCAAAATTAGGCTTATTCACTTTAGAAAAAAGACGACTGAGGGGAGATCTAATAACTATGTATAAATATATCAGAGGTCAGTGTCACGAGTGGTCTTGCGTCTGGAATCAGACGTTCTGCGCGGCTTTCTAAGTGACAGGTTTGACAGGCTATTCCCTGTGGTTTGGGTGCTGTTCACCACACCCCTTTCCCTCAGCTGTTGCCGCTGGGCGATTAGCTGTCTCCTACTTACCTCTTCCTCTCCCAGTATCCCTTGCGGTTTATATCTGCTACATCCCTGGTTGAGAGTGGTGTGGATCTCGGCTGAGATCCTGTTGCTGAGTTCTACTTAAAGTTAAGTGCTTTCCCTTCCTTTGGTTATTCCTGTTTGAGTCTCCTGTTCCTCCTTTCGCTTGGAGAAACGGGTTACTCTCTTGTGTCATTAGACTGCAGGGTGTTCTAGGGTTTACTCAGATTAGGTTCCTGTG
The DNA here is from genome assembly GCA_900303285.1 of Rhinella marina. Lineage (NCBI taxonomy): Eukaryota > Metazoa > Chordata > Amphibia > Anura > Bufonidae > Rhinella > Rhinella marina. Next base: position 231,124 of record ONZH01011173.1, read on the forward strand.
TATGGGCTTTCCTACCACCCGGGTTAGTTCATACTGGTAGCCAGCTAGGGCCTAGTCTTAGGGTCCCCTGCAGGAGGTGACCAGTTCCCTGGTTTTGTCTGTTCCCATCCCTCATACGCTCGGTGTGGCTTTTCCCCCCACACCCGAGCGTGACAGTCAGTGAGACTATGGAACTCTCTGCCTGTGTCACGCTCTGGTGTGGGGGGAATAGCCACACCGAGCGTATGAAGGAAGGGAAAAGACCAAAACCAGGGAAACGGTCACCTCCTGCAGGAAACCCTGAGACTAGGCCCTGACTGACTACCAGTATGAACAAGCCTTTGTGGTAGGAGAGTTCATACACAGGAACCTAATAATAAATTCACCCTAAAGAACCCTGCAGCTAGAGACACATGAAAGAGTCAACCCGTTCCTCCAACAGTAAGGATGAACAGGAGACTCCAGAAGGAAAATCACAAAAGGGAAAATGTCACTTATCTTAAAGCAGATATCGCAGCAACCGGATCTTAGCCGAGATCCACACCACACACTACAAAGTAGGCAGAAAGTATAAACCGCAGTGAATCCTGGGAGATGAAGGAATAAATAGAGGAGGGATAAATACCACAGCCGCAACAGCTGAGGGGAAGAGGTGTGGTAAACAGCAACCAAACCAAGGGAAAAGCATGTCAAATTATGTCACTTTTGAAAGCCGCGCAGAACGTCTGATACCAGATGCAAGCCCACTCGTGACATTACTCCCCCTTTTACGGGTGACCTCCGGGCACCCAGGACCAACTTTATCAGGATGACACCTGTGAAGGGCTTTCACCAAACGACTGGCATTCATGTCAGATGCCGGTACCCATGACCTCTCCTCAGGTCCATAACCCTTCCAATGAACAAGATATTGAAGAGTCCCACGGAGAACTCGAGAATCAAAGATCTTGACAATCTGGAATTCCAAATTACCATCCACCAAGACAGGCGCGGGTGGCAAAGGAGATGGCTCCAGAGGTTCAACATATCTCTTCAACAAAGATCTATGAAACACATTATGGATTTTCAGGGCCTGAGTAAGTTCAAGACGAAATGCTACAGGATTAATAATGGCCGTGATCTTATATGGGCCAATAAATCTTGGACTCAACTTCCAAGAAGGAACTTTAAACTTAATGTTCCTAGTAGACAGCCACACAGAATCACCCACACTTAGGTCCGGACCATTCATACGTTTCCTGTCAGCCACACGTTTGTACTTGTTACCCATATTTATCAAGTTATTTTGAATTTTTCGCCATATAGAAGACAATGATGATGAAAAACGTTCTTCCTCAGGAATACCAGTAGTATCAGAACCAGAAACCAGTGGAGTCCTGTCGGCGATTATTTATGGCAAACTCAGCCAGAGACAAAAACGAGGACCATTCCTCCTGATTCTCAGACACAAAACATCTCAAGTAAGTCTCAATCCCCAGTCTGTCCATTCGTCTGGGGATGAAAGGCAGAGGAAAAAGGCAGAGGAAAAAGACAGTTGTAGCCCGAGCGGAGTACAGAACGCCGTCCAGAATCTGGACGCAAACTGAGTCCCACGATCAGAGACCACATCAGTTGGAATGCCATGAAGTTTCATAATGTTGTCAACAAACACTTGTGCAAGAGTTTTAGCATTGGGGAGTCCGGATAATGCAATAAAGTGCTCCATTTTACTAAAACGATCTACAACCACCAGAATAACTGTCTTACCAGATGACTCAGGCAGATCAGTGATGAAGTCCATGGATAACATAGTAACATAGTTTATAAG